>CBVK0100154356.1:0-28423 GCA_900067695.1 Picea abies
CTAAACCGAGATTGCAAAGGGCATGTCATTTTCTACACCGAAATCCGTAGTCCATTTATTTAAATACATGCCTTACACCTAAAAAAATTATTGTTTGCTTCGAAAAACCAGGGCCCGATCTTCTTTGAGCTCGAACATTAAGGCAAAAAAACCACGCCCATGAAAGAAATGATTCAAGGAGCCTTTAATCAATGGCTTCCAATTTTTCTCCAGCCAAGAGGCCATTGTTCTTGGAGAAGGCCAAATGCATGTGAACTGCCCGATAAGGCCACGATCAACAAGAGGCAAAGCTTTCTTCCAAGAGGAGGGGGAAGTGAAACTTTTGGCATCTCTTCCAATTTCTTCACAAATTTGGTAGGTTTGGATTTTGGAGATTTGACATAACTAGCAACCATGGCTTGGAAAGAACTAGTTGTATCCACCATGCTGCACAGAGACAGAGGGCTAGGGTTTCAAGAGCGCATGCACCAGAGAGCTAGTTGGATATCGGTTTATTCTATGATGGTATATTGCCCCTCTCCTCTATTAACAAGAGGAAGAAAATCAAATCAAGACAGGATTGTTCTAGAGGTTGAAAAGATTATCCACCATGTCGCGCAGAGACAGAGGGCTAGGGTTTCAAGAGCTCATGCACCAGAGAGCTAGTTGCATATTGGTTTATTCTGCAATGGTATATTGCCCCTCTCCTCTATTAACAAGAGGAAGAAAATCAAATCGGGACAACATTGTTCTAGAGGTTGAAAAGATTATTGGTCATCAAGCAATCATTGAATCTCTGCTAAAATAATTATGATATGTTTCTTTATTTTGTTCTGTAAACAAATTGTGAGAATCTATTCATGTACAAAAAGTGTTTTTGCCAATATGGCAATGTCTAGGAGAAGCTGGATTGTAGTCTTTGTAGCTTGCTTTGAATCCTTTTAGCTTTAGAGATCTTCCCAATTTTGATTTTCAAAGATCTGGATCATTTTTATGTAATTTGTTCTCTACTACGGCAATAGTCCCTTTATGGCATGAATAATATTATGTTATGGTTTTATAAAAAAAATCATAAAGTCGATAAGAAAACCAAGATCTAACGGATTCAACTCTCACATTTGGGGAAGCAAACAAACTGAGACCAAATAAACACATCAGCACAATGACATCTCTAGTAGCCGCCTAAGTAAGTTATAAAGCCAAAGCCTAGATAATTAGTGTTGAATGATTATTAATACTTGGATGTAGATTCGGTCCTAATTATTGACCGAACGGTGGAACCCATTGACCTGTCAAAGTGAGCAAAGGCATTGTCATAAAGGCTAGTTAGATGGATTGAGATACAGATCCTATTGGAGTCTATTCTTCAAATGTGGATTAAGAAGATCCAAATATATCACCATTATCAAAAGCAAAAGTGAGAACATCGTTTGTGACATCAGTTGTTTAGCCAATGGCAATAGAAAAAATGGAGGTAGCAATGGCAAAGTGTTGAGATTTGGGTGCCTTGGAAAGTGGTCCCCTTGTGTTTGTGAGTCTCTAAACACAAAGGGGGAGACTATGTACCTTGTACTTTACCTTTATGTTCTAATTTCACTTTGATTTAAGAGATTTAAGTCAAAAGTGAAATTTTGTCACTTTAAGGCAAAAGTGACATTTTATTCACTAAGTGGGTCACGAGTGAAGGGACATAAAGTGAATTTAGGGAACTTAACTCAATGTGGGTTTTGAGGTGAGATTTTTTTGGAGAGATCTCAACCTTTGATTAGAGATGGCTTGGGGTGATCCTAACCATCCATCCTTTAGGTTTCCTTATGGATGATTCAAGAGTGGCGCATAGGGGTAAAGGAGGTTCATTGTTTCATTTGTTGACCAAGAGAGTTTGGAGAGGAGCAAAGGGATGAGGATGAAGGCTATGGATAAGGGAAGCTTGGGTGCCTCCCTTCATGGAGGGCTCATGGAGGCTTAAGCCCTCTATTATTTGTGGTGTGTGTTCTAGCTTTGAGGAGGGCACACTCTAGGAGGAGGGTGCATACTTAGCAGGCACTAGCTATACTTGGATGATTGCAAATCTGACAGTTTCAGTGGGGAGGTAGCACACCACTGCTTGTTTGTGTGCAAGGAATTCCTCATCAATGGAAAGAGGATCAAGGGCGCATTGTTTCAGTGAGATTGGCAACAAAGGAAGAGGGTGCACTTCACTTGGGTGCATATCTTCTTGGAACCTTGAGCAAGGCTTGAGAGGAGCGAGCTTCTTGTACAGGGTCCATTGTATTTGTTTACTTGTTGTATCCCATGCTTTAAACATCACTTATATACACTTTCATTCTAAACTGGTTTTCCACGGGGGGTTTTATCCAAGGTCGTGTTGACCAAAAATACATGTGTTCATTTTCATGTATGCTTAGTCGTTTAAATCAGCTATATGAGCTTGTAAAGATCCTAGAGGAGTGCTATATGTTTTTAGGTTTGCATGTACTAACACTTGGTTACTAAAACTACATGCAATGGCACCTTAAAAGAGCATATAACCATCAGTTCGAAGGCAGAAAAGTACTTGATTGTTTGTTGTCCTAAAACAATAGCAAAGGACAACCTTGTTGACATAACTTAGAGCCCAACAAGAGGTCATCAGACAAGCTTGGTGGGCAGCTCTCATGGTTCCTCAAAAATCTACGCAAAGGAATCTACCCTTATTATTAATTAATTAATGGATCTATTCAATATGATTGTCAATCTTCTCCTTTAACCAAGGAAACTCCACCCAATTTTTGGTTGGCTCTTAAAATGAAAGAGTGTTGCCAAGCATAGACTTATTATTACCTCAAGACATTGGTTATACTCAATCTCTATCTAGAATTGGACATGCAACTAGAGGTTCTACTCCTAGATATGGACCCAATTAGGGGCTCTCAAATCCATCCCCAACTAGAGAAAAATTGGGTCATCTCTCTCCTCTATTGTATTGATCCTATTAGTAATAACGAGGAAACATGGACACATGGATATGGCAGGTTGTTGAGTCTACTAGTGAAGGCACAAATAATTCTAATAATAGCTCTTGTGCGATAGGGAGAGGAGGGAAGCTTCAGAATAGGTCATCATTGTGGCACATTGTCACCTTGTGTTTTCTTCTTAAGCATGAAAAACATGTATCGCCTCCTATCCTTCCTTCTCGCCATGAAAAACATGTTGATGTGTCTATGCATACCACCAAGCCATGCTAGGGGCTATGTGTTATCAATGACATAAGACACTAACGTTCTTTGGGCCAGTTTTTTTTTTTGTTTTTCTAATACTCACTCATACCAAACTACCAAATCTGAGATTTCCCAATATTTTTAATTATAAAATTTGGTAATTCGTAAGTTAGGATAATTATATTGAACTCTTCTAAATATTCTCTACCTTCACCTTCAACCATCTATTATCAACCCATTTCAATTCTACAAAATATGAATTTGATTGAATTAGACACAATATGGTCTCGGTACCTTCACACAGTGCATGGCATTAGCAAGGCCAATCTTGATAGCTCTTGAAGTTTCCAGAGATGGGTTGTTCGGGATCCCTGCCATTGTCGTTCTTTGGCTTGCCCCTCTTCCTCTTGCTGGATTCTCCAAGCTTAGATGGTTTTGACTCAATTTCTCTATTGGTCTCATTTTTTATCTAAATCTTAATAGGGAATCTCGAGTCTTTCATTAAAAGGCCTAGACCAGCATACAATAAAGGCATGTATTTGGTGCTCTATATTGATCATTGGTCATTCCCTGGTGGCCATACTTCTAGGGTTTGCTTTATTGACTCATTTGTTCTGGCTATGTTCGTCAGTGTTGCAAGAGATTAGAGTTCAAATGAGCTTCAATTCTGGAGTTGCTCAAGGGGTTGTTGTTGATCCAAATTTATGGCTTGATGATGATGGACTTAGTAAGGTTGCAAATGTGATAATTATGATGTGGTCCATTGCAATTTCGACCTCAAGGATATTGCTTGGTGTGGCATTTCATACTTGACGTTGTAGCAAGTGCAATTTTAGGTGTGTTGGAAGCAATTATTGTCTACAATTTGCTCCATCTCTGGAAGATTTTTAGAAGCATCCTACTTGTGGATTATACGTAATCCCTGAATGCATGAAGCATATTTACCTATTTTTGTTGGTTCTCTATGTAAGAGCTTAAACACTATATAAATCTAATTTATTGGGTGTTTTCTTTTGCTTGGATTTGATTGTTTTAATGTACACAAATCAAATCTGAATTTTATGTTCTTTGGGATCAATCAGCACCATGTTAGATTAGTTGGAATGTTTTGAAGCACACTGATTCCATGAGGAATTTTAAAGTTGTTTAGTCTATCTGCAAAAAAAACTATTGTTATGGAGAGACATGTAAAGTTGGAAGGAAGAAGTAAACCATAGATCTTACCTCTTTTCTACAACTAGTTGTCATGGTGTAAAAGCATATTAACCAGTTCATTATGCAGCGTTCAATCAAGTTTTGTGTAACATTTAATTACACACCTCTGGTAGATAAGTACTAGGACTTTAAATCATCTACGAATGGGATTGGTTGTCAAACATTGGTTCTGCTCATAAATAATATTTTCTAATTTTTACTGAGTGCCCTGTTGTTTACAACATGCAAACTTTCTGAAGGGTGTTTGTAATTGAGGAAAGTTCTAGGGGCCCAATTTGCTCCTCTCCGGCCAATGGTACACTGCACTCGGCTTGTCTTTGATTTTCAATAGTTTTAACTGTTTTCATAATGAATTTTTAGTTTATACCTCTCAATGTTCAGTGTCTAGCTTTGTGATGGATATGGTCAGTTTCCCAAAAATCATTCCATACTTCTTTCGTGATTTGGTTTAATATTGACATAGATTCATTTTAATGACTGGAATGTGGAATATTAGTATATATTAATTTTAATTGTATTAAAATAAAACAAAATACCAATTCTTAAAATAAATATCCATTATTAAGATAAACATGTCTTTAAATATCCATTATTAAGATAAGATAAATCCGTTATGTTTTCAAATTGAAAGTGAACTTCTGTTTATTATTAAACTTATCATTAAGGAATGGCAAATTCAGAAGAATCAACATATTTTTATTTTATACCTCTCAATGTTCAGTGTCTAGCTTTGTGATGGATATGGCCAGTTTCCAAAAAAATCAATCCATACTTCTTTCATGATTTGGTTTAATATTAACATAGATTCATTTTAATGACTGGAATGTGGAATATTAAAAATAAATATCCATTATTAAGATAAATATCCAAATATCCATTATTAAAATAAATATCCAAATATCCATTATTAAGATAAACATGTCCTTAAATATCCATTATTAAGATAAATCTGGTATGTTTTCACATTGAAAGTGAACTTTTGTTTATATTTTAACTTATCATTAAAGAATGGCAAATTCAGAAGAATCAACATCCAGTACCGCAATAGAGATTGCACTGCTCATTAATTTGTTAATCAAACCACATTTCGCTAGTCAGAAGCATAATTTGATGCAGGGTTCTCTATGAATCAAAAGGATATCACGGGAAGCTATATCCACTCGCCAGTAAATGGTAAGCTACATTGTAGTTGTCTTTGGTTTTAAATACTCTAAAACGTTGGTTTCTTTCGTTTCTTATTTTGTAGAGTTGTCTATGATCAACCAGTAGCATTATCTGGGAACCTTCAATGGATATGGCCATGTTTTGACCACAAGGAGGGAGAAATTCATTTGTCCGAGTCATGACACGTTTTGAACACAAGGCAGGAGAATTTCGTTTGTCCGTGTCATGATTTTGGATATTAGTAGGATAAAGTTTTATTAAATGCATAGGGAAAAGGTTTAGAGTTAAAATTGGTGTTTTTTTTTTCAATTTGATATTCTGTTCTTTTATCAATGTTTGTTCGTTTTATTATTAAAATCACGTTTTATTATCAAAAACACGCACATACACATAGATGTCCCCCTTCCTCTCAGAGCACCTACAACAACAAAGTTTCAAATATGTTGCTCATTTTTTAATTATGTTTGATTTTACTTTATGATCAGCGACTCACCAGAATTTGAAAAGAAATACGAAATGTTCGAGGTGTTTCCTTTGCATCCTGTCAGGAACCTCAGATTACTATCACAGCAAGGCGGTGAATAGTTCACTCTTTGTACTCCTGAAGCTCCACTGCAGACTCGAAGACCTGCTAATTAGAATTTTCATCTATGCCGTATACAGTCAATGTACAAATTTTGACATTAAAATGTAAAGTTATGCCTCGCGCATTGGAAGTCCAGTATGCACTCAAAACAATTCTGGTTATTATGTCCAGGTATGTGAATGCAAAAGCAAGGATACTTATTATGTGAGCGGTTAATTATGTATTCCAAGTCTCCTTCTGAATCTGTGTTAACTTAGCTTTTAGCTATGCAATTGGGGAATTTCGTCACGGATCCTAACAGCTTGTCCGGTAATGCTTTTAAATCATAGAATGTGTGCATTTGTTTAATAATATGAATGTATGTCAGAGTTACAGGCACTTTCTTTCACCAATATTTCTATTTCAGGAACCTTTGTCTGCAAGGTCCCCATATTTAATATTGTTAGATAGTTTTTATAAATACAATACTTTACTGAGAATGTTAGTAGAGGAACCTAAATTTCTATAAATAAGTGGGTAGTCCGTATATCAGACTTCAGACTTAGGTCACTCAGCTGGAATGCTATCGGAATGCTATCGGCTATATGGATCACAAATATGTTCAATGGTTTGTGTATGGATCACAAATATGTTAAATGGTTTATGGGCGCTTGTGTTCCTTTGCTCTTGCAAAAGTAGGGAATAGCCGCAAAGCAGTTTACTCTTTGTATTTTATTTATCTAATTTTAACCTTTCATCTTCCCTTTTTTCAACCATGTTTTTTCAATCTTCGTATATTATCCTTCTCATTACAACCATTCTTATTCCACTTGGCTTTCCATTTAATTCGTTTTTACCCTTTACCTTCCCGTTATTTACCTATTATTTTCCCGGTATTTACCTATTATTTTTCTATCTTTCTATATTCTACTCTTTCTCACTGCAACACCACTCTTATTCTACTATGCCTCCCTAATCAAGGGGTTAGGAGTGAAATGTTCCCTGTAGACATTGGATTCAAGGGGTGTTTCTACCTCTACCTAAAAACAAATCCCACAAACACAATTCAACCACCTCTGCCATCTCACCTATTCCCATCTTTGTATATTCTCCTCTTTTTCACTACAACCACTCTTATTCTAGTTGGCTCCCAGTGGAATGTTCAACCTGGACACCTTGGATTCAAAGTTGTTCCATACTGCCACCAAAAAACAAATCCACCCATAAACACAATTCAATCATCTTTCACAGTACAATGCAGATCTTATTCTACTTGGCTCTCTAATGAGAAGTGAAGTGTTCACCCTCGAAGCATTTCATTCAAGGGTGTTTCATACCCCCACCAAGAGAGCAAATCCACTGTAAACACAATTCAACAATGTATGTTGTCTACCAATTTCCCATCTTTGTATATTATCCTATTTCTCACTAAAACACCACTCTTATTCTAATTGGCTCCCCAATGTGCATTGATGTGTTCACCAAAGATGCTACTACAACACCACTCTTCTTCTACTTCACTCCCTTGTGTGCAGTGAAGTGTTTATACTATAGATACCTTGGATTCAAGATCGTTTCTTACCCCACCAAAGTACAAATCCCCCATAAACAAAATTCAACCACACATCGCTGTCTCACCCATTCAAGTAAAACCATTCCAAGCAATTGAGACTAAATACAAGTCAATCTCAACACAAGTTCTAAGCAACTAGGACATTTTAGGCAAAAGAATCTTTATAGTGTGTTGTAAGATGCATACATTGCATTGTAATATTCACAACAAAAACTAAGAAAAGCCCATATAATACAAAGCATCTGGATTACCAAGAAATAAAGGTTGTTATCATAATACAAACATCTTGTAAAAAACTGAAAACTGGAAAAAGGGGGGATTAACAAGAATTAAAGGTTAACATAATACAAAACATCTTGTCAAAAACTGAAAGCTGCAAAAAAAGGGATTAACAAGAAATAAAGGCTATCAGTACAGAAAAGAAAAGACATACCCGTTCTTAAAGGCATTAGCCATTTACTTATTGCATGGGAGAAATAAATTGTTGCCTCAGTAAACGTACAAATTTCAAGAACAAACAGGCTATCAGTAAAGACAAGGAAAGACATACCCTGTACAAACTTACATAAATTAATATAAATTCAAGGACATCGATGTCGAAAAACTTACAGAAATTCAAAGCCATCAATGTAGAAAGGAAAAAACCTGTAAACAAGAAAAAAAATAGAATATAGAATTTAAATAGAAGACCTAGTATAGAATTTTATAAATTACACCCAAACCATCTAAATACAAGGATTATAGAATACACTGGCAAGTGCGCATCCTAAAAAATATCTTCTAATACAAAACATAAAGAACCCTCCAGAAAATCTTCAAAAATAAAATGTTTCATACACAGCTACCATTAAGAACAATATACAAATGTTCATTAATCTGCAAGTGGGATTTTCTTCTGTTAATGCCTCACCTTAGATTTTATGATATTTATGGTTTCAGAGTTATTTTGCCCCCTTTTTGATACAAGGGGGTGACCAGTAATTTGTCAACCAACCACTTTTTGTAAATTGATAATTTTGTAGACATTGTTAAAAAAGAAATGGAATGATATATGCACTTTTTACAAATTTAACTCCATCTGCTAATAAGAAAAAATAAAAACAATTTGAATTTGAAATAGAATTTTTGAAAACTATCTCAGATAAACCGTGAATATGCTAAATTAATTCATGTGAAAACAAAAATTCACAAGGACATTAAAAGTAGCCTTTGCCCCACATCATTTTGGAGGATGAACCTCTTTTGCACAAAATAAATCTAAGCATCACAAACTCATTTCAACAACATGATTGATCCTAACAATAACCTAATGGGGAGTTCATTCATCAGACATTGCAGAACTGAATTCATTCTAACTACAAGACTATACCTAGACAAAACCCTACTGAGTTTCAGAAGTCTAACTAGGCACTATGCAATAGGAATGGTTGGCATCGATGCAACATTCCACTCTACCGTTGGTGGTAATGGAGCAGGTGTTGTGTCCCATCCTTCAACAACTATTGGACCTGACGTGCATATAGTTAAGAAATTAGTTATTTTAACATATTTTGCAAATGCTTATAGAATCATTTTTCAAGTTTTTGCAACACTTATCCAACCAAAGCCATATAAACATTAATCTCAAAGAAAATGCATATAGAGTCACATGAGAGATTGTTTTACTCCAACCTAGAACTACTCATACATGCAGAGGATGCCATATGGGGGAGAAGAAACACTCACCTACGACACCTGGCCAATTAGACACGGCCAATGAAGGCACAAGTAGTGCACTAAGTTCAGGGACCCCATTGTGCATCTGGAATATCAACACCCCATTGATCTTCTGGAAGGGCGAGGGAAGGTTCTATATAGTCAACAATATATTCAACAACTGAGGTCTTTTCATCTTCGTGCTCTTTAGCTTTCTCAGGCTCTCTGTAAAAGAACAAATCAACCTACAACAAGCCAAGTTACAAATACAATGTATAACTAGAATCTAAATTGACTTAACAGAACAAGTTATAAAATATGCACAAATTATTTAATATTGAAAATAAAATTATAACCACAAAATATACAAGCACTTACCATGATGTCCAATTTATGACCCGGAAGGATGGTTCCTCTCATCTGTAGAACCATTCTTTCTAGCATTCAAAATAGGAAACCAATGCTATGTTTTCCCTTGTTGATAACAAATATTCGAATATCCACACGTTTCATTGGTGAAACCGTATCATAGAAGGCAATGGTTGGAATATTACATAAGGCCGCTTCTCTTATGGGCTAAAAAAAACATCAAAGACGTCTCATCATTAGAAAAAGCATGGAGTAAGCCTATCTTCAATCAACCACAATGAAACTGTTACTCCTGAATATTGATAAATCTTGATAAGGATCAGAGAGTCTGGAATAAAAATGAAAAGCCATTACCTGAATATTTTTCCAATCTCTTAGCATGGAAGTCGAGTATGCATGGGTAAAATTGTTTCCATTTTGTTAAGTCAACATGCAGGAAGGTTTTATAGAGCCAAGCGGATTAGTGATGGTAAAATACAATGCAGTAAAAAGAAAAATTACATGAAGCCTGGAGCTAAAAAATTCGAATAGCTTCCCAGTTGTGTTGTAGACAATAAGCCAAATGTCTGCATCACATAAAAATGATAACTCATTAGCTTCAGTGAAAATCCCATTCCGCCTTTGGAGGATGTTGCATTTATTTCTTGATGATTGGAGATTCCCTTCCAAGGTAGTATTAATGGATCTTTTATCAAGAGCTTACAAATCTCTCTGTGTAGTTTTACTGACAATAGGATATTAAAGCGAGTGGGAATCCAAGTAGTGCATATTTATATTATTGTGTACAAAAATACTATGATGAAGAATGTTGGAGTGGAGTTTGATTGTACTGTTTGCCAGAACATGCATTAAAAATCCACCATCGGGTTTGGAAACCAGTAACAAAAAACTATCAAATTCATTCAATGCTAATAGAAATATCACATAAAAACTATAACTCGTTAGCCTCACTGAAAATTCCATTCCTCCTTTGGAGGATGTTGCATTTATTTCTTGATTGTCAGAGATTGCCTTCCAAGGTGGTATTAATGGAGCTTTTATGGGTAGCTTACAAATCCCTTTGTGTAGTTTTACCGATAGTAGGATATTAAAGCGAGTGGGAATCCTAGTGGGAAACAAAGGGATGGAGGTTCAATATCATTGGATTAGGTGAGGCTCATTTCCCAAAGGACCAACATCAGTCTCATTGATTCCGACCAACAAGTATCTCTCCCAAGAGTGATTTGAAGGCTCGACTTCATTGATATTGTTGAGTGCGTTGGAGCTGGACATGGAATTAACCCTTTGATCACCAACACAGTCCATTTGGAATGGGATTAATCCTAGAGTCATGTCATTTGACGCTTCTCGCACCTGTGTCAAACCCATACGGGTGAATTGTTGGAAACATGTTAAGAGAATAACTTAACCCTAATTTTGGGAGGAGTGGAACTAAGATACTTGGGACATTTTAGTTTTTCAGACAACATATTTTTCCGGAAAAAGAAGATATTTTTTGAGCTAGGAATAAATATTTAGTCTAGGTATTTTCTAGGCTAAGAAAATATTTTTCTGATTTGAGACTTGTTTTTAATAATAAGCATATTTGAAACTATGGAGTCCCGACATGAGATAGTTTTTTCTATTCCTGAGTTTTTCCATTTTTGTAGATCATGGGGTCCAATTTCCGCCGCTAGCCCAACCATTACAAGAAAGTAAAGCCAAGAGACCCACTTTAGAAATTTATTGTTGTGAGGTGGGAGATTGTAAGGGGTTGTAGCTGATCACGAGGTCAGTTTTATGTTGCTAGCCCATCAACTGGAGAAAAAAAAGCTAAGGTGATGCAACAATAATGGATTTGCAAATAACATAGTAAGAGATACAATAGCCTAAACACCAAGATCAAATCCCATCTATGTGGCATCCTCAATGAGGAAGTAATGATGCATTCAAATTAGTGGGTTCAAATAATCTTCTCTAAACCATCATGAATAATGTCAAGATTTGCACATGCATTTATCCATTGCTACCTCACCAAATTATAAGAAGGAGCCTAGCAAGACATGGAAAATAGAACCAGAGTTGCCTAATTTGGACAGGGACATATCCTTGAATGCAATTTCTTAGTTTAATTTTGTAGAAAACATAATTAACATAGGTTTCACCAGTGTTAATTTATGTATTTCGATCTAGTTCCACTTATCTTACAACATTATTTAGTTTATGTATTTGGATCTAGTTTCACTTATCTTACAAAATTCTTAGAAAAGGGGACAACATTAATCTTCGACACTCTATTAGTGCTCTACTTTGTCTAATGATTTAATCCTACTTTTATCAAATGATTTAATCAATAAGCATACACTAGTTACGTAAAACCTTACCTGGTTAAAGTTGCACAAATTCTAAACCTTGCATTAAATTCCTCAAGCTGCATTTTGGGGATTGTTGGTTCTTACTTGAGACGAAAAGGAGGTTCCAACTCTAGAAGGCCCTCAGAGTCATCCGAGTGAACAATTTAAACTATGTGAGAGGTATATTGCATATCCTATCTATGATATTCCTTGTTGGCAGCTCCCAACATCAAGTATGCCAATGCCTACACATAGTAAAGAAAAAAATTAGAAATGTGCATGGAGCAATCACTGGGGTCATGCATGCTAGGAGAATCAAAATCAGTTCAAGTTCAAAGTGTCTGTAAAATTGGTTGAATATGAACCGTGAATTCCAAGGTTTTTTAGAACCTATGGTGAATTTGCAAGCTCTGACATCCGTGAATTCCAAGGTTTTTTAGAACCTATGGTGAATTTGCAAGCTCTGACATGTGTTGTTCTTGCAATCTTTGAGTGGGAAAGCAATTGACATCAATTAGGAAAGCCATTGATATATGTACACATTTGAAAAATCTAACTTAAAAAATTGGTGGTCGTTACTTTTTCATATATGAAGTTAATGTTTATTGAGCAATCATTTTAATCTTTAAAATTCGATCAAACAAATTTCAAATTTATTAGTGTAAGTACGTACTCTTCTACACCCTTAACCATAATGGAATTGTTGATTCCTACGTTATTATACATGATATCGAGGTGAACATGTTTTTCCATGGCCAAATCCACTGCGACGTTGATATCTTTCTCTTTGCTCACAACACAGTGCAGGTAAGTGGTCGGAGGGGAAAGGGATTCAACAAGTTTTCTCCACAGAAAAATGCCACAGAATGAGACTTTCCTTCTTTAATTTTTGGAAAAAAGAAACTTTAGCTAAAAAATGTATGTTTCAAAACATTGTTCTACTAAGATCCTTTATAGTTTCAATTTTGCAATTTGCGTTTTGAAATTCAATTTCATTGTAAATTACAAGGATATCCAAATTGGCATATGGATGCAGAGTCACTATGAAGACTATATGCAACTAGATTTTAGTAGCACATTTCCTATAAAGCATTCAGTACCAGTGCAAGAACACTAAAATGCTAATATCTTTTCAATAGAGTGCTTAAGTCTAATTTTCTTCAAAATTATGTTTTCCACTTGAACTTTAACAAGTGGTTGAATTTAACTTTGACAACTCTACATGTAGAACAAGTTTTTGTACAAGTTTCTCCTACTTTAATTACTTAATTGTAACTTAAATTCAATTGTGGAACTCTAATACCTGGAATGTTAAGCTTCAATACCAAGTTTACTAATATTTTTTGCTATCATTTTTTTAACCCAAAGTAAAATTTAGCTTCACATTTTTAATATATGAAATGTGGTAGTGGATATCCATTGAAGTTTGATTTAGTATTCTTTTATCCAAAGTTCAAATCAAAATAAATGCATAGTTAGTAGTCAACAGGGTAATAAAATTGCAAATTTCTCTTCTAGTGTTTTCAAGTGTTTTTCTGGTTATACTCAAATTTTACCCTTTTTTAAAGACGTTTATGCAAAGCCTCTCAAAAAGAATTAAGAGAATGGTCAAACCAATTTGTGGACATGAAAGGATAAGATATTTGAAGTCAAAGTATTTGCAAAAGTAGCATTAGTATGAAAACAAACTATCCCTGTAGACAACAAATTATGAAGAAAAAAAAATATGATGTCTACAACCAAATCTGCCTATGCATCCTCTTCATCCCTGGTTTCAGTTTTTCTTTCCTGCTTTATTTTATTTCTTATAGAGTGATGATCTGTTTGCAGATCTCATAATCAATTCAAAGTTTTGTACCATAAAATTGTGTGTTCTCTTGAGAAAATTGCTATGATCTTGAGCTACTCATTATTTCCTTACAAAGGCGTTCTCTTTTTTCAATAATTGTTTTTATTATTAAAGCAAAGATCTTTCATATTATTCTATATTTTTTCAATCTTTTCATAAGAGGCAAGTAATAAGTAGCGATGTAGCTCATTCCACTTGTTTTTGTTAGTCAACATCATACTCTCCATATTATGGACAAAATGAAAAATTATTGTCACGAGATGTGTAAAATTTGATTACAAGCACATTGTGAATTCTTTATAGAAAGTTTGGCACAATATTTACCACATTTGTAAACTAAAATGTTGTGCTTACCATTAAGGAGTGTGGTTTTATTGTTAAAATTTAGAAATTTTATCTATTTTTATTATTCATTGTCATTTAGGTTATAGGGACTATAGTAATCAATTTGTCGTCGTTTTGATTATTTGGCGTAGAAATTTGTTGTTAAAATGTTTCTTAACTTATTAGTCTAAGCTTTTACTTAAAAATATCTAAACCACTTTTTATACATCAATCAAAATTATCAATTATTTTATATTCATCAATTAAATATTTTATTCTCTTATTTGGTCTCATAATGAGGTACATTGCCACATTTTCCATGAACATATTAGGTTAACTAAGACAATGTCGACTACATTGATGTTAAAAAATTTGAAATCAAGTAATGCTAAAAACTAGTCTAATATTACTTATGAGTTTAAATATTTGCTTTTCACTCTCTAATGTTCCATGTATTATGACGCAAATAATTTCATATGCACTTATCTCCCTGACCCTTTGATTGCATCGGTACATGTGGCACTCAACATGCGAAAAAATTGCCATGCTCCATGTATGCCTAGCTATGTTCCATGTATTATTGGCATCATCTTCATAGCTATGCTTAAGATATTCCAACATCGCCTTCACAGTGATGTTCAAGGTATGTTGGCACTATCTTCATATATGTGTTCATATATGTTGTTGATTTCTAAACTCTTGGATGCTTCTAATGATTGTTGAGAGCTCTTAACCCTTGCAAGAGGGAGTATATGTAAGTTTATAGATATCTATGGAAACACTAAGGTTGAAAAAATACATTTGTAGAGAGGATGTACCATATTCGTGGGGAGATCAATCATTATTCTCACCAGGAGAGGTAAGATTTCATACAAGTCTTGTGCATCTTGCTTTTTCCTTTATTTCTACCACACAATAGCCAAGAGAAGAGGAGGATATGAGATTGTCACCTATATTAAAGAATTACTATACAGAGCATACCTTATGCTATAATAGCTTGCACATGTTGGATTTGACACTGTCACATATATTAAAGAATTACTATAAATAACATACCTTCTATTTCATAACTTGCATGCCTTTTAGTGGTATGAAAATAATGGTTCAAATAATATGTTGTTGTAATTGTTTTGAAGGTTGTATAATTTGTTTGAATGATGTATAGTGCATCTTCAAGAGCAAAGCCATTTGTGAACTGGGTATTGGTCACTTGAACTTCAAAGGGTTGCAACCTCTACACTTTCGGATCTGAATTGGATCATTATATTATTTTTCATTTATCTCAATGCTTTCAAAGTGGAAAAAATTGGAGGAAGCAACTTGCAAGGTCATTTTAACAACAGGTCCCAGTTTGGAAAATTGGGGTTTGAAACCTTCTGAAGCCATTTTGAGGCATCAAACAACATGTTTTGTGGTCAAAACTTTCTAAACTCAAACACAAACCCATTAATGTTTATCTACACTCAAAGACCTTTCCAACGGTGCATGAAACACCTAAATCGGAGCTTGTATGCAAAAGTTATACCTCCCGCAAGTTGACCCACCTCATTGACCACCATGGTACAAGAGGATGCCACATCAACCCCCGTTACTCACACATACGGGGCTAGCCACATGTAGACTTTCAAGAATATTCTAGAAGGTCCAAAACCTTATTACAATTGAGGGATAAGGAAGTCAAAACCCTACCCCTAGATGGCTATTGGGATATTTTAAATACCAAGCCATTAAGAGGAGAAGGGATTCCATTATTTTGTATTGTATCTTGTTCCATAGTTGAGAAAAATATCTAAGAGGGGTATTTTGTGAGCATAATAGAGAGGAGGATTCCACAACAACCATTCAGGCCACAGTTTCAAAAGGTAACTCCATAGTGAGTTCCCATTCCTTTGTATGTGCATTTTATAATTGAAGCAAATAGAGTGAACCATATGCCTCACCTTCTATTTGGTTTTCTCCCGTATTGGGTTTCCCAGGTCAAATCTCGTGTTCATTGTGTGGATGGTGTGTATTTTGTGCCTGTTCTTTCATTTTTATATTTTATTTATTTCATAAATTGAATCAAAGCTAGTAATTAACTCATTTGGGATCTAAGGAAATAAACTGCAAAAATATAAGATTTCATAATAATTTAAGATATGTTGTGATGAACTGTTCCAGTGGAATATCCACGACAATTTATAGATCACTTTGAAAATCATCTATTCTATTTTGTTAAAGATATGAATCGTACATTCTCACCACTCGAAACAACAAATCCCCATAGCGTGAGATTTTTCAAGAATTGATTTCCAACCATAGATCCCATTGGCATGAAGTTTTCAATTTCAAATGCTAGTTTGTTAAATTATAATAAAGAAGAAGAAGTGTAATAATGGCATTATATTTAAGAAATGTATAATGCCTTTGGCATTGGAGATCCTTTGATCAAATAATTTTTTTTGTCAATGAGAAAATATACAATCCAACAAAAAAATGAAGAGAGTGTACCGCCATAGCTCGTGGTCAAGGATGGAAGGAATGAATGGAGAATATGGATACCCGTGTTATCGGTCAACAAGTTCAGCTCCAACAATGGTTGACCTCATGACTTTGGCAATATAATGCAATGAAATTATATTTGTTTCAATTTTTGGTGTTCAACATCATGCCTTCACTTTTATCTACAATCATTCACTACAATGTAATAACACTCGATCTAGGAATAAAGGATATGGAACTTTAAGGTACGTTGAGAGAGGTTATGGTTGGTTTGCCTTTGATTTTTCTTCTCGATCAAATTTTCCCTGGGGAAAAACAATGGTATATTTATTCCTTCATAGAAAAACAATATATGAACAATGGGCTACCATAAAAGCTAACAAGTTTTTCTGGTAAGTTGTCCTTCAATGTATGTTGTTAAATTGCTTTTTTTATCTCTTTGGTATTGTATTTGTTGGTTTTGGAGGAAAAAATGTAAGCTTTCGATTAAGAGTCAAGGCTATCACTATTTATGTGTCTATCCCAAGGTGAGGGATGCACGTTCTCATGAAATAAAAAACTAGCCAATATGTTAACTTTGATACACCTTCTCCATTCAATAAAAAACTTGTATACACCTAAACCATGGAGCAAAGCAAGTAGATACATTGATAACATAGTCTCCATATGTAGTAAATTCCTTAGTAATAGAGACCACATAAACAAAAGGTTCATAGTGGGCTCTACAACTTTAGAATCTAATAGGGTTGGGCATCGATTTGTAACTAGAAGGAATGATTCGGGCTCTAAGAAAAGAGTTGTTGTTGTCAGGTTTAGCACTTAATTTCAATGTCGATATCATGCTTCATCAATACTATAAATAGACCTCAAAGTAGATGAATCAACACTAATATCAAAGTCAAAAGCAACCATTTACCCCCACCCACAACTCTCCACCAAGCCCATAACAAGGTTTTTTATCCACAACCAACATTTACAACACAAACATATTTCAAATTCACTGAGGCAGTTGTGGTCATGTTTAGATATTATACAAAAACAATATATGAAGTACCTAAACCCATGGTCACTTGAACCACTCTTTCAGGCTATGATCCAAGGCACTAGTCTTCAATCAAGCAACCAAGGCCATATGTGGATCTATGCAAGAATTAACTATTAATTATTTATCTACATAACGCATGTAAGTTACCTTGTGCAAAAACTACACTAAACATGTAGAGTGTATTCCATGCCAAATGTCCATGGGTTATATGTTTGGTATGCACATATGCCCACAATGACAATGGTTGGTAAGTTCTAGTGCCCCATGATAACCACATTGCAAAGTTGGCGGTGTTAATGAGGTTATCCCTTTCCCTTTGATATCTTCAATAGATTACATGTTTCACATTATGATGGTGATTCCATGACACATTTCCCAGGGTGTCAACGCGTTTGACATGATAAACCATCTAGCATAAAGTTTATCCAGTGCTAATGATAAATCTTGTGCCATTTTACCTCATTTACTCAGAATTAGATATTTTAGTTGCAATGGATCCAATTCAACCATGTTTATCTTATTTGTAGAGTTACCAATGTTCAACTACTTTGCTTCTTGCAACCATTATCCCACTTGGTTGGAGACATTTCTATTCCCTCCCTTTGAACCTATCTTCAACTCATATACTATTATTTTTAGTCCTACAAGGCTAAAGGCAAGGACTTGTTGCCTTGCAACTCCCCTTGTTAATTTTGGTTTCTTAACAAAAGCAACACAACATAACTATAGAGTATATGTTTAACTACGAAATGGAAGAGTTGTTTTTTCCATAAACATAATTTAAAAATATCAAAATATTGTTAGTGGTTTCGATGTCATGTATTATTGGTGGTTTTCCAGTTCCTCTTTTCTTACCAATCAATCTCCTCCACAACTTTCAAGAATACCTTTCAATTAAAAACGTTGAGAAAAGGAGAATTTCGAACTAAAGAACCATTTTGATATCCACTCTAATAAAAACATGCAACAATCTTCTTGAAGTGGAGATCACATTGATCCTCTGTTGCGTTATAAACTTCATCTCTCATTGTATTCCTCTAATAAAAATTGCCAAATTAACCCCGTGACTAATCCATTTTCATATAACGTCCTTAGGAACATCCTTAGTTTGAAACCATCACATACTCAGTGAGGTGCACAACTATAAATTCATACCTACTTTTGTTCCTTTGGATTCAAGTAGTGTTAGTTATCATAAGCTCATAGATTCTAGGTCCCTTTAGCAACAAAGGGGCCAAAGCTCTCATGGTATGTCCCATAATGACAATATCTAGAGGCAAATGCTTCTCCGAGTCATATCGTTGAATTTGTTTTACCCATGAACAATTTAGAAATAATCGAAGGACTAGCTTGTGATAACTTTGTTTGCAAGTGAGGAAGAAGAAACTAGGGGACCAAATTACAACCCCAAACCATCTTGTTTTTCCTTTTTTGAGGCTAAAATTAAAGTTGACATTGTGTTGGTTTCATTGGAAGCCATTGGATATATTAAATTATTACATGTGCAAGTACAAGTGACACCTTGCATAAAATGGAACTACATATATGGATCAAATTTTCATCTACTTTTGAACATTTATTGTCAGCAATAATAGTGAACCTATAAGTTGCTTGTGATTGTTAATAAATAGATGCAGATGTTAAGAACATCGTATTTGAAGACTGGGGCTCATCAAATATGAGTGTAAGACCCCCAAAATTTTATCAAAGTGCATGCATATTTGTTGTAGTGCCATAACATTTTGACGTTTTGTTGTCTTGTTAATTTTGACATGTATAACCATGATCATAAAGGTTGGGAGTCATCCAATAAGGAGAACTTGGATGAATGAAAGCAAGATTTGAGAAGTTTCAAGTTATGTGTCTATTGAATAATTTGAATCCGCTTTATGTGCAATCAATGCCATAACTCCAATTTATACATAATCAAAGTATAAATTTGGAAAACTTTCACAACACATAATGGATCACAAAGATCACAATATACCTGAGTTTGATTCACAATGCTACTTGTTGTTGATTCCTTCCTTCTCAATCTATAACAATTGCTACAAATTTTCACTACTTTCTTTCTAGAGATATCATCGTGGTAGTCCTATTCATGTTGGGTAGGGTAGGCTATGTTATTGAACATGAATGTATGTGCAAGCATGACATAAGCATGAGGGAGGTCAAATAACTTGTGCATGGTCTACTTCTCACCGAGGAAAAATGTTCGAATACTATCCTATATTAAATCAAGCTCGAGCTCTTATTCCAATCACTACTCCATATTCCTCTTTTCTATAACATTAGAATTATTGTCTTCAACAATGTTATCGACTTCTTTAGTATTTCTCTACCACACACTTTCTTCCAAAAGCGTGTTCATCATCAACACAAGATATTTGCTAAAACATTGTTGTAATAACGACTTAATCATGATATCTTACTTAATAATGAATATGCAATGGATATGGTTACTTATCAAACTTTCTCCTAAGGGAAAAGTCATGTCCCAATAGGAGAGCATAATAGAAACTACCAAGCAAGCCACCCATAGTCACCTCAGTTCCCTTGCCTCTCGCTTTTTGGCTAAGAAAAAATATTTTTTTTAACCTAAGGGGGGTGTCCCTAATGGTCTATCCAATTTAGATCATTGTATTGAAAGGGAGAGCTTTCCTAACTTGGAATTGACAAAGGAAACTAGCGATTTGTACCCAACTCACTCTCAAGGTTTAAGGTAAGTTAAGTAGGAAAATTGTTTATCAAATAACTAGTTGGAACAAGCTTTAAATGTTATGCAATTTAGACAAGTGTGCTTGTATTATGACAAATGAGTAAGTTAAGCTTTCTTATCATGTAACCAATAACTCCAAAGGGGATCAACTACTAACAATTGCTTGGATCATTTGTAGAAATGTTAGAGCATGAACAATATTTCCATTCACATCCAACCATATGAAATGATTATTAGAGCATGAACAATATTTCCATTCACATCCAACCATATGAAATGATTATATCTATTGAAACCAAGAATGACATCAACACGATTCAAATTACGAGTGATGGAACATGACATGAAACTCAAAGAGATTTAAACCATTTCATCATGTTCACAATGTTCAATGTTAAGTGCTAGTAACTCAAGGATACAACTAGATCCAAGAGATTTATCTACCATTCACTTTGAGATGTTCAAAACATGTTCATTGTGGATTAGGTACTAATTATTAGATGAGACATTTAGGACAATAAGATATGGCTCAAAATTCATTCATCAAAAGCAAGTAAATATCATGTATAATGTTATGAAACCACTAGCCTTAGGAAGGCTCATCACCATACCATGCAATGAATTCTAGAGTATGCTTGAAGGCGAAATTAAGTGCCAACTATTAGGTGAATTATCCTTGGACTTATTTCTATTATAAATTAATCTTAGGACAACGAGATGTGTATCAGAAATATGAGAGTATTCAGAATAACAAAATACAACTCAAGTTGTTCAATCAACCTCCAATCGTTGATGGGATCAATATTTATGTGAACCAAGACCATCATTTTAGCATTAAATCAAAGTTGTACTAGCAAGTAAAACCATAGTATATTAGCACGTATGTAGTATTTGCAATCCAACTTTAGAAAGATAACAAAGTGCTTTAAGGATCAATGTGACATTTGAGGTTTTTTTTAGCTTAATTAAGTGGACTATTTATGTGACTTGGGCGTTATAAGTATATGCACCAACAATGAATAAGATGGTGATATAGCCTTAATGTGTCTTAAACATCCAATAAAGGTTGATTTTAATAGTGTGTTTCCAAGCACATATTTATTACCAAAGTGAACTCAATGCCATGCCCCTTTAACCTTGTATCAAAGAGAGATTAACCAAGCATTATGAAACCCTTTACCACAAATTTTCAGTCATAAAAAAGAGAAACACATGTGATATGTCTAGCTTATGTGCCAAGTCGTTCCATCATAGGATGCATTGATTTGTTAGATTGAAATATTATAACCACAAAAATTTAACCTTGTATCAAAGAGAGATTAACCAAGCATTATGAAACCCTTTACCACAAATTTTCAGTCATAAAAAAGAGAAACACATGTGATATGTCTAGCTTATGTGCCAAGTCGTTCCATCATAGGATGCATTGATTTGTTAGATTGAAATATTATAACCACAAAAATTGCCAAGCGTTCCCAAGATGTGAGGATTTATGCCAAATCGTTGAAACCCTTATCAATGAAATCACATTGAAATAACCCTTATGCCATGCATTTTCTAGCATTAATTGAAATGACATAAACTCAAGTGAATATATATAACAAGCACATTAGAGTT
Organism: Picea abies; assembly: GCA_900067695.1. Lineage (NCBI taxonomy): Eukaryota > Viridiplantae > Streptophyta > Pinopsida > Pinales > Pinaceae > Picea > Picea abies. The sequence goes on from CBVK0100154356.1 coordinate 22,129, forward strand.
TATTCACGGTGATAGGTTAGATCCATCCAAAACTTTGGAAAAATTAAACACTAGATCTAACATATGTGTAATCATCCAAATGATTAAGCATCAAATAAACAAGATCTAACATATGTGTAATCATCCAAATGATTAAGCATCAAATAAACAAGATGACTTGTCAAAATAAAATTCAAGCCTAATCTAGATCTAACATTTGGCTCAAGAATCGAAAGAAACAATCTAGATATAAGGATGTGATAAATTGAAACCCTAGCTTGCTTTAAAACAAAGTGAAGAAAATAAATGTTAAATTTTAAATTTTGAGAGAGAGAAAATGAAAGACCAGTGTTTAACCTCTATTGGGCTATGGAGTCAACCTAGTACTTCTTTAGGCTTGATCCTTGCATCGAGTCTTGGGGTTTTAGGCAACCCTAAGGTGTACTTAGAAAATTCCCCCAAGAGACACTTGGATGCCCAAGATCTAAGTGGTGAAAAGAGTGTGTGACTATCTCTTCAAGTAGCAAAAAGTAGTCTATATTGCTATCATAATGTAAGAGTTAGAAATCAAATTAAGCTTTGCTAGGCTCAATACCTTGGATCTAGACATAAATAACTAAGGACAATATGGAAATATGATTTACCTTATGAAGCTCCTCCAACTATAACACTTTACTCCTCTTGTGGTTCCTTGCTAGGTTCTTCATCGACCTTCACCTGTTGCATGAAAACACTCCTGCTAAACTCTTCATAAGTAAATTCTAAAGAAAAATACTAAGATGAACCAATAACACGAATAAAAATAAGCCAAGTGATTTTTCATATTCTCCAATTCTAGTTACAAATGCGAGAGGTGCCCTCCTTATGTAGATAATTTTCCCGCAACAAATTTCAGCAACATCATAACTAAGTCAATTTTTGTTTAATTTTCTATTATGACCCCATTTCGAAAATCCTGTAGCCATTCTACTTCTAATGGCATTGATATGTTGAGATTCTAGGCACTTTATCAAAAGATAACTGCCCCTGAAGTTGGCCACCTTCGAAATTGTGTTCTAATCAAAAAGATAACTGCCCCTGAAGTTGGCCACCTTCGAAATTGTGTTCTAATCACCTCATAACTGCCCCCATGTCTGAGAATCATCCTCCATGAATAGTCCATGTGGCACATGATGATGATGTGGCATCCTTGTCATCACCCAATGCATTAACATGGATCCCAAGAAAAAAGGCACAAATCCCAAGGTCAATGGATATGTCTATATATAGGCACATAGATTCTAATGCAACATCATATATCTCAATGTAGTGTCACAGATCTCGAGGCATGGTACATGGATCCCAAGGCATAAATGATGCCCCATATACAGGTACACAACTTCCAATGTAGAGCACCCATTTATACTAGTGGGTCTAACCCCCTTACAAGCCTTTAGATGATGCACATATTGTGTTTTCTTCTAGCAATAACATAACAAAGGTTAATAATAAAATTGGCCTAAGTTTACCATGGGAGGACACTTTTAACCCCTATTACATGTGACAAAAACCAAGAAAAGTGATAGTTCCTATATCACTAAGTTAAATGTAGGTGAAGTAGTGAATAATGCGTGGAAAGGGAAAATGGAATGTCATGTGTTGACTCTCATAGTCATATGAGATTATGTATAGGTCTTTTTTCTTGTCCAACTAGCTTTCAAGAGCTAGAAATTTTTAATAATTTGATGCATAAGCCTCTGAGAGGGAGCTAGCTTTGAGTTACCATTTCCTCAACATTATTTCTTACTACCCCCTTTTTTTTTCATTTTCTTTTTTCTTTATGTTTTCTTTCTTTCTTTCATTTGTCAAGTTCTTTTTTCTTTAGATATTCATAGACAAGCATGGGGCCAGGGGCATTAGCCTCATGGCGAGGTGTCATAGCTCAAGCATTACCATTTTTTGGCTTTTAATGTTTTACTCGCTCTTCACCTCTAACATTTTTGGCTTTGATTTAACTTAGGTTTTCTTTAGCTAGACCTTGTTGGATGACATATGATGAATCAAATATGAGGGTATGATATAATTTTTTCATAAATGAGACAGATGCAAAAGGTAAAGGTATAAGGTGTCATGTATGGTTGAAATATGGATACACTACACTAACTTGATCACTAGTAGTATGCCCTGACTCAAAACCCGCCACATCTTTGAAAAAGAATTATGTCCCCCATGGTAAGACGAGACAAAAGATAAAACTATAAATGTGATGTAGGTGTTATTAGATAACACTTTAATGTTTACCATTTTCATGATTGCCTTAAAAGTTATAGCACCATTTCTAAATGTTAAACCAATGCATTGAGATTAGAGCACAACGTATGAAGTATTGCATCTTAAACTAAAGTAGAGATTAGAGCACAACGTATGAAGTATTGCATCTTAAACTAAAGTACTATAACAATGTGTATTGAAATCGTAATATACCAAGTGCATCTGTTGTATGAGATGTGAGGGAAGAGACCTGATATGCCATGACTAAGCTAACACAATCACATATATAAAGATAACACTGAAAAAGTTATGTAAGTATGGAAAATATGAGAAAAAAACTTATAGATTCATTAACACAACATCCATTGCAAATGTGCCTCTCGAAATAGTTACCCTCGAGAACAACAGAGATAACACAAGCAAGTCGAGCTTAAATGGAAATAGTTACCTTGGAGAACAACAAAGATAACACAAACAAGTCGAGATTAAATTTAAGGGAAAGCAAAAAAATGCATGATTAGGACAACCCCTTCTTACCTCATCCTATATATCGTTGTCTAAATCACTTTGGAATTCCCATTTTCACATTCAAAAAGTATATTGGTTATATTTTTATTTGTCAACATGATTTTAATGGACTTTTATGAATTTCGAATTTATTAATCACATAAATACTTTTAAAATTGAGAATCGATCCCCAAAAAATCTATTCCACACTTTCGTTTTGGGGTTTGTATAATATTGTTTTATTAAGATATGAGAAGTTACAACAATCAACTCCACATCAACATATTGCACATACCCGTTAAATACATTTTTTGCTTTGGATTTTGAGGTTTAGCTTCTCCATTCAAATAGGGCTCCACCCCCTCATCATGCATTCCAAACATGATATATGCTTCTAAGATCTTGTCGTTTCTTAGATTTGATATGGTTTTGCTAAGATCACGGTGGAAGGTTTAGGATAAGATGTTTTTGTTAGTGTACACGAGCCACTCTTTCAAATATATAATTTTGAAAGAAAAGAATAGATATTTTTAATCATTAAACTTAATTTATAAAATAATTTTTTTTTATTAAACTTAATTAAAATATATATATATATATATATTAATTTAAATTTATAATTTTCAAAAAAATAAAAAATATTTTTAATCATTAAAGTTAAATTACAAAAAATAAAAATAAAAAAAAAAGTTTTAAACATATTCAAATCACACTTTAAATATTACTTTCAATGCAAAGTCATCACAATTAATTAAAAAGGTTAGATAACATAAGCAATCTCCTTCCATAAGCAAAACAATATTTAACGAGTAAACAAATTATCATAAATATATTGTTCAACTAAATGGTTGTGATAAAAAAAAATAATGAAAAAAATAATAATTATTTAAAAAAAATAAAAAATAAATTTAAATAATATAATAAATTTAAGGTCATCATTGAACCATAATTCTATGAAAAGAAGTCATTTTTCTGGTTTCAATAAATAATATGTATTGAAGACTTAGGCATTAATGGTAATATGCATGAGCTTGTTTTCTTATTTAAAGCTTAAATATTTTTTTAATGGTTAGATTATATTAATTGCATCTACAATAGTAAGGTGTTTTATAACTTAGTATGATATAGATGTTGTTACTTATATGTATAACATTATCTAAAGAGATTAAATTAGTGTAAATTTATCTTAAATCTAAGTATTGAGAGGGATCAAATTTCTTGAAATGTAAATTTTTTTGTCATTTAATTCCATGTCATATATTAATTTCCTTATATTAAATGATTAAAAAATTACTTTTTTAATATTTGATAAATCCTAGTTTAAAATAAATATACATTAATATTAATAAAAATATAACTTATACCAAATTATAGTTTAAGAATGAGAATACAACTTCTTCGTTATAGTAATAATAATAATATAAATTTCAATTTTAACAAATACATAATTATAATTATATATATGAAGTCCATTGGATGTAGCTTGGGTGGTTGGGAGGAATGATCGTTACTCTCCCCACCTAGGTTCAATTCATTGTGAGTGACATGGTGTGCCCTTAAATAGGCTTATAAGATGCTCTTGTTGTTGAGCCCCCAATATTATGAAAATGCTCGACCTTCCATGTTGATGTAGCGAGCACTGATATCCTTAGGGAATGGAAATATATCGAGGTTTCCCATTTATTTAAAGAGTGTCTGGCTCATTTCTAGTGGCTAGGTTGGCCTGAAGGTCAACAAAGGAGTTGTTGATGCGGAAGATATGAAGATAATTTGCAGACGAAAACTTTTCATTTCCTTTTGAATTTGGAGAAATATGGACCTTAGTCTTGCATCTAGGGGGAGCGCTTCCTAAACAGAGATGCCTTATGGTATGGTATTCTTAGAGTCTTAGATAAGTCTATGATTTGACAATTGTTGGTCAAGATTAGATCTTGCAGAAACGCATAGGCCTTCGTTTGATTATTGGTAGCATATCTAAAGCTCCACGAGTAGATGACTTTAGCCCACTCCTACCACCCCTTAAAAAAATGGTTTATCTTTACTAATTGAGTAAATAATTAATTCATTTTAAATCAAAATTTTATAACAACGCTGGCTTGGTGGTAGGTAAAATCAAGCGATGATATTTCTTCATCATAGTTATGTTAGCTCTTTGTGAATTGCCACGGCTATTTCTAAATACATGTTACATATTTGTGAATCCCCATGGTTACACCAAAAAGTTAAATATCGTGATGAAGAGAGTTCTTAGTCCCATGCTAACAACTTCATACCTTGAATGACGTTAATAATAAAAGGAAGTGCTTTCAAAAGTTATATCAAAATTTATATAGTCTTGCATATCAAGTACGTTGAATCCAACCCTTATACCCTGCAGGAAATTTTGGCTGCTCTCAAGTCTTTCTCAAAGGACAAAAGTCCAGGTCTAGACGGATGGACAATAGAATTTTACCTACATTTTTTTGATCTAGTTGGTCTGGATCTCCTGGAGCTTGTGGAAGACACCAGGCTTAGTGGGAAGGTGATAGGAGCTTTGAACTCAACCTTCCTCACTCTTATTCCTAAATCTGCCTCCCCCTCTACTTTTGGAAATTATAGGCCTATTTCCCTCTGTAACATTTGCTACAAACTCATCTAAAAAATTATTGCAACAAGGATCAAGCCCATCCTCTCTCATTTTCTTTCACAAGAGCAACTGGGGTTTTTAAAAGGCCGATAGATTCTTGACGCTATTGGCACAGCCCAGGAGTGTTTACATAGTATCAAAAGCAAAAAACCGAAGGCACTTATCCTTAGGCTCAACCTCAAGAAGGCTTTTGATAACATCGATTGGGACTTCCTCCCAATGATCCTGATCCAGACAGGATTTAGTCACTCGATGATTAAGTGGATCATGAGTTATGTGACTAGTGCAAACCTTGCCATCCTGGTAAATGGCGAATCTACTGACTTCTTTCACATTGGCAGGGGTCTGAGACAGGGATGCCCCCTCTCCCCACTGCTCTTTATTTCAGCTATGGAAGCCTTGAGCCTGCTCCTCAAGTCTGGTCAAGCAGAAGGAAAGATAATTGGTTTAAAGGTGTCCAGGACTATCAAAATTTTACATCTTCTTTTCGCCGATGATGTCCTCATCATGACGAATCACTCCTTACAGAATTGGCAAGCGATCAATGAGAGCTTAAAACTCTTCTGCAGCGCCACGAGATTGTCGATTAATTGGGACAAATATTCCTTCCACTTCGCAAACCTGCAACAACAATCTCTGGATCAACTCAAAGGTATTTTTCCATACACCTTCTCACATCTTTCCACCGGTCTTAATTATTTGGGCTATTTTTTAAAATCTGATTCCTATAAACTGGGGGTTTGGAACTGGCTTATTTCCAAAGTCCAAAAAAAGATGAGTCACTGGTGCACGCATTGGCTCTCACTTGGAGGGCGCTTCATTCTCATAAAAGCGGTACTTGAAGGATGCTAAATTTTGAGCTTGATTTGTTATGCAGATTAATTCTAGATATTATTTTCGGGATTAACTGCGTAGTGTAAGTCATTAATCTAT
>CBVK0100154357.1:0-28419 GCA_900067695.1 Picea abies
AATCCTCCAATATCAAGAGATATTTGAGCTCTCTATCCTTGCCCCTTCCTTCCACCCAAGAATATATGAGAGATAATAAAACTTTATTCAATTCTGGTCTGTTCAGAAGACCCAACTTGTACAGCATGCCCCGCGCTCAATATTTAACATCTAATTCTGAAAATTGCACAAAAGAAACTAAAATCCGTACTCTTTCCAATGGAAGTGGTCCCACTAAATTTGGAGTCTGTATGAAAAGGTTATGACTGTTTTACCCAGAACACCTATTTTTTGACTGGTCACAAACCCTATATTCCACAGAGTGTATCTCCATAATTATAGAGAATGAAGAGCTGAAATTTTTACCAGAGGTACCTTGATATGTCTTCTCAATACCATAGCAATTTCAACATCTGACTCATTCTATAAAAAAAAGTTATAGATAAAATGGTAAGATGACTTGAAAATAACATACCTTAGAACACATCACCAAAAGACTTCATCCTCCCTTGAAATCCGGCCTTCTTTTACTTCTTCTTCTCTCTGAAATTTGACTTGTATCAAATGAATGTATAATGATGTTTATTTATACCATCTATGTCACTTCCTTTTAACATTAGGGCCGACCTGAAACTTTCTTATTTTGTAATTCTTTTCTTTAATTATCTTCAGGGCCTACATGTACAATTCACTTTGTCATCTTCAAAAATTCATTTCTCCTCAACCATGAGGATCCACGTGACGTGCCACATACCACCAGAAACAACATGATGTATACTATCCATCCATGGGTGTTGTATCTTCATGTTCATTTTCCTTCATGTCTAAATAACTTCATCAATCTTGTGGTCCAAAACCCATGACTAGGGTTGACATCAATGACAACAACCAATCTTCCAACAAAAATGACCCATTTTTCATGCCCAAAATAGCTAGAGATTGGGCCTCAAAGGAAAGAAAGAGATCTATGTCAATAAAGTAGGGCATTGGATGTGAAAACTTGATCGATGACTAGTTAAGGTGGGAATTCACCTGTGGTCTCTTCCTCTCTCTAAAAAACCCTGGATCACGAACCCAACACAATTTTGATACCATGTTGGGTCAGGTAAAAAGGAGTAGAAGAAGGAAAAGATTCCCTGAGAGCAGTGGTGGTGTCTAAAGACATCGTTGTATTGAAAACAGAACAAGCATGCTCCATTAGAGCTTGAATGATCTTCACAATATCACCCGATGATAAACCAATCCAAATGACCATTTATAAATAAGTTTGGAAACGGGCCAAACTAACAACCACGATATCGCATTGGTTATAATTATCCATGAAAAATGGATCTAGAATCCAAAATGAACACGATCAATACATATTTAATCGGTGATCGAACCCAAGAATGATCAACTCCCTTAATCCAACAGGATGAAGTTTACCAAGTAACTCAAAGTTTCAACACTCATGAGAATGCGATGCTACTAAAATGGGCCAATCTTTCTCTAAAGAGAAACCATCAACATCACCATCACTAAGGACATATTCCTAAAATCACTAAGGACATATTCCTAAAAATGTTGGTGAAGTGGCCTTTTGATATTGCAAATCTTTAACTATGTGAAGAAATATGTCGCGTCAATAGATGCAAAACACTACATTGTGTGATAGCATGACACTAAATATCTTTTGAAATAGTCATGTGATAGATCTACTCAAACAATGCGGTGTGTGATAGCATGGCACTAAATATCTTTTGGAATAACCTACTCAACTTAAACCCATGGATCCACTTGGTTTAGATTCGTTACAATATACGATAATATATCCACTTAGATTCATAAATAAATCTATATGATAATATATCCACTTAGATTCATGAATAAATCTTTTGACATAGCCTTACTTAAACCACAAATCCACTTAATGCTACTCAAACCTTAATGCTCCTTATATATTTTTAAAATAAAATGTTCAATGTCATTATCTTTTATGTAAAATTTTCATGTCATTATTTTAATTACCTTTTATATTTCATTATTATTTTTTAATAAAATATTGACCATTTACCATTGACTAACATGGTCATGCATGTGGCTTTTGACCATTGACCATCATGGTCATAACAATAAACTTTTACAACTTTTCTCTTATATTCCATCAAATTTTATCATTAATTTTAAGCGTGAAGAGGTACAACAACACGGACCTGAACATTGAAGGTGATAGTCATCAACACATGTTCCGTCATTTCTACTTTCCTTGCTAACCATCACGTCAAGACACCACTCCACTCAATACGATGTATTGTAAACATTTGACGTTTTTTAATTTTTTTTGAATATATGGTTTTTTAAAAAGTTTTGATTAAAAAATAAAAAAAACCTTGAATAATTATTAACACAACCACATTATAAAGGTGGTTGATAATTTATCTAGTAACTCACAGTGTACTCAACTATTATGTCAATTGATAATACTAACCTAAATCAAGGCTAACAACCATGTGGGGCCATTGAAGAACAATAGGGTTGTGAATATATAACTAAAAATTAAAATAATAGGGTTGGGAATATATATATTTACCCAAAAATTAAAATATTAACCCAGAGTGGTATGAAAAAAATGAAACGCAATTGTAACTACTTAATGCTACATATTGACGTTTCCCTTTATATTTACAGGATGGAGGATACTACTTATATTTTTGTTTTTATCTGTGATAAGCAGGCCACCCTCCAACTATTGATATTTTCATTTTTCTATGTGTGTTACGTAGACCACCCTCCAATTGCAACCGATTTTCAAGCTATCCATCACAAATGTTTAGCAAGATGAGTCTGCTCTTGAAAACAACATAGCACACTTTGGTCTGGAGCACGAATTAGAAGATGTTACTTGGTATTTTGTTGAGCTTATAGTGTGGACGATGGGGTGCTTGCATATACATACAAGAATGGAGTGAATGATTTCATATTGTTGCACCTACTTTTTCTCCTCTCCTATACAGGAGAGTAGGTAAGAGAATCCAACATGCATTCTCATATGTATATGCATATTAATATCCATATAATTTAAGCTTGAGTTTATTAAATTATCTATTATTAATCTTTATTAATTGGCTAATGTTATATTTTTTAGAGGGGTTTGAACAAAGCCATGAAGAACAATGATATTTAGTTACTTGGATCTTAAAGATTAGAAGTTTGTTTTATTGTATTCATAGAGGAGATTGGATTGTTTTTTATATACTCATTTTCAATTAGTATAAACTTCTCTACTAAATTTTTAAATATGATTAAGTAAATGCAAAAAAGTAGATACATAAATGGATATCTTTATAAAAGCAAAGAAGTTAATGGTTGAAATCATAACCATTCATTTATTGTGACCACCAAAAATATTCTAATCATATTAAATTTTATTTATAAAAAAAACTACTAAATGTATCCATTTCCATTTCCAATAGATATAAACGTTCCTACCTAAAAATTACAAATCACAGATTTTTAGTGGTTGAAACTATCTAGACCATGGTTGATGATAATCATCAACATTTCTATTTTCCTTACTAACCATCGAGTCAAGACACGATTCCATTCCATAAGAGATATTCTAAATATTTGACTTTATTTATTTATTTATTTTCCTTACTAACCATCAAGTCAATACACGATTCTAAATGTTTGACCTTTTATTTATTTATTTATTTTCCTTACTAACCATCAAGTTAATACACGATTCCACTTCATATGACATATTCTAAACGTTTAACTTTATTTATTTATTTTGAGGAGTTTTGTTTACAAATGAGTCAGAAATTGAGTGGTTGAGACCACCTATTCAACACCATCCATATCTTTATCTTTTTCCATTTTAACAGGGTTAATAAAAATAAAATAGAGATGAATCTCTCTCTTATTTGTGGCTATGTATATCTGTCCTCCAACGCTGTACTCGTACTATTTCTTGAGAATTCGAGTGAAGGAAAAACAATTCTAATTTTGAGATTTTTGAACATATATTCAACATTTTTTGTTGTGTTCTAGAGAGGATTCTATATATCCCTGCTTGTGTTACATAGAAAATCAAATTATGGTGGGGGATCTAGTCTCTAGATTTATTGGTGTGGGTGTCGACAAGATAATCGCTCAGATTATTCACCACATAAGAAATGCTATTCAGTACAGGAATGAGTTGGGCTCTCCTGCGAATCTGGTAAGGAGGATCCAACCTCTAATTGTGCAGATCCAACAATACTGCCCAGTATTGAATAGGAAGACTATTGGGTAGATCCAACATTGTCTCCTTTGGTGGAGTGGGCCCAAATTCCTGAACTCTTAGAAGAGCTCAGGAAGGAAAATATAAAATATGAAAAACAAACATGGTGAGGCTATGCTCACTTCTATATTCTTCATTGAAGATGGATTACATCCTTATATAGGAAAAGACTCGACTGAGTCGGTTACATGCAAACCAAAGACAACTCGACTCTTAACTAAGAACTGACTCTTAACACACCTACAATTGACTCTGACCATTGAAGCTTATAACTGGTGCTTACAACTGGCGCTTTCTCCATTGTTTCCAAGTCTCCCCCTTAATGGAGAATGGATTGACTTCTACACCTAACATCTCCCTAAACAGTTCAAAATTAATCTTTCCAAGAGGCTTAGTGAAAATATCAGCAACATTTTCACTAGTATTACAATACACAAGAGTTATTTCATTTGATTGCAACTTTTCTCGAGCAAAATGATACTGAGCTTCAACATGCTTTGTCCTTGAATGAAAAATCAGATTCTTCACAATATTGATTGAACTTTGATTATCACATCTGATCATCGTAGGTTCCTTTCGTTCTTCTCCAACATCTTGAAGAAGACTTCTTAACCAAACATCTTCACAAGTTGCTGCACACAAGGCTTTATATTCTACTTTAGTAGAAGACAAAGATATAGTAGGCTTCTTTTTACTGCTCCATGAAACAACCCTGGATCCAATGCTGAACGCATATCCAGTGGTTGATCTTCGATCATCCATGTTGCCAACCCAATTAGAATCCAAATAACCTGTCAACTGAACATCAGATGCATCAATATATTTAATACCATAATCAAGTGTACCTTTTAGATACCTGAGTACTACCTTTGCTACATTCCAATGGCTTTCATTAGGTTTCGCCATGAATTGACTTAACACACTCACAAAATATGAAATATCAGGTCTGGTTGTGGTGAGATAATTCAAACTGCCAACCATTTGTCTATACATAGTGCCATTCACCTCCTTCGAACCATCATCTCAAGAAAGTTTCACATTCTGCTGCATGGGAACAATGGAAGACTTACATTGATCCATTTTAAATCTCTTAAGTATTTATCTAATATACTTACTCTGACAAACAAAAGTTTGGCCTGCATTTCTCCAAACTTCAAGACCTAGGAAGTAATGTAACTCACCAAGATCTTTCATTTCAAATACCTTTGATAACTGCTCCTTGATTTCATCAATTAACTTCTCTGCATTTCCTGTAATTATTAAATCATCAACGTATAATGAGATCAATACTATATACCCCTGTTAATCAAATTTGGTATACATATTTGGATCACTTTTGCTCCTCATAAAATCCTGTTGAAGAAAGAAGAGTCTATCTTTTCATACCATGACCTAGGTGCCTGTTTTAGTCCATACAATGCTTTCTTTAACTTACACACTAAGTGTTCTTGCCCCTTTTGAACAAACCCTTCAGGTTGAGTAAGGTAAACCTCTTCCTTTAACTCACCATTCAAAAATGCAGATTTAACATCTAATTGATGCAGCTTCCAATGGTACTTTGTAGCTAAAGAAATTAACATTTTGATAGTATTCAATTTATTTACTGGTGCAAATGTTTCAGCATAATCAATACCTTTTGTTTGTGAATACCCCTTTGCCACCAATCTAGCCTTATACTTATCTATACTACCATCTGATTTAAACTTGGGTTTGTATATCCATTTTCATCCAACGGGCTTCTTATGTTTAGGAAATTCAGTCAATTCCCAAGTATTGTTTTTCATTATAGATTCATATTCTTCCTCCATTTCATTTCTCCATTCATCATGTTCATTAGCTTCATCAAAACTCATGGATTCTATGACATTTCAAATGCTACTCATTAGGGCATAGTCTTTATACCTCTCAGGAAGCTGAATTTGTCTTGAAGATCTTCTCAACTGATTATCTTCCTCCCCACTTTGTGAAGATCTATCTTCACCTCTAGGTGAACTGTGACTGCTTGAATTGTCCATATCACTGAGTCCTTTTTGTTGTTGTTGTTGCAGGGATGGTAGCTGCTATGTGGGTTGCTGTTGCTCTTCTTTAACTCCTTCATCAAGAAGTTTCTGCCATTCCTCATGACTGTTGTCGTCATGATTTCCTGCTTCCTGCTCATGGAAAAGTACATCTCTACTTGAAAATACTTTGTGAGTAGCAGGATCAAATAGTTTGTATTCTTTAAATTCAAAACAGTACCCAATGAAAATACATTTAATGGCTTTAGCATCCAATTTCCTCCTATTCTCCTTTGGAATATGTGCAAAATCCTTACACCCAAATACTTTCAAATTATGAACTGCAGGTTTGGAACCATTCGAGGCTTCGAAAGGAGTAACATTATCAAGACACCTTGTTGGACTTCTATTCTTTAAATAAACTGCGGTATTTATGGCTTCATCCCAAAATGCATTTGAGAGATTCTTACCTTTCATCATACTGCATGCACACTCTACCGTAGTTCTATTTTTCCTTTCAGTGACTCTGTTTTGCTGTGGAGTGTGAGGTACTGTAAACTGCTGTACTATTCCATTATCTTTGCAATATTTGTTGAATTCCCTTGATTTGTACTCTCCCCCTTGATCTGAACGAAGGATTTTGATGGATTTTCCTGTCTGTTTTTCCACCATGGTTCCGAATTCCTTTAAGTACTCGAAAACATCACTTTTTCGTCTAAGGAAGTAAACTCATGTGTATCTCGTGCAATCATCAATAAATAACAGAAAGTAAAATGCACCTCCTAAAGATCTAGTCTGCATAGACCCACAAACATCAGTATGAAAAAGATCTAACACATCTCTCTTTTTCTTATCAGGATTAGAGGGGAATTCATTTCTGTGCATATTTCCTAATGCACATCCATCACAAACAACCTTATCATTCTTTAACATGGGAAGTCCTTCAACCATATTCTTTTTTTGTAATAATAATAAATCAGGATGATTGATGTGTCCATACCTTTGATGCCAAAGAATCTCTGTTGGCATAGCTGCAGAAGTCAGTGCATGATGTGCTTTGCTAGTAACATCAAGTTTGTATAGACCTCCTTCTCTGACTCCCATTGCAATAACTTGGAAGTGGTCCAGCAGAGCCTTCACTATGCAATAATTCTTGAAGAATTCAACCTTAAAGTTCTGATATGTAATGGTGGACACAGAGATCAAATTTTTCTTTATTCCTGGCACATACACCACATTGTGAATGTGACGAACAGTACCATTCGGCAATGTCATAGGAATGTCTCCATATCCCTTGATCTGATGAGCGCGGTCATCTCCAAGATATATGCTGACACCATTTTGTGTTTCTTTAAAATTAACATACCAATTTTTATTACAAGTCACATGTACTAATGCTCCAGAATCCACAAAACATGCATCAGAATCATCCATTTCAGCAGATAAAGTAGCGTTAGACACAAACAACCTAAGATCCCGTGAGTCAAAATTTGGGGGTTTGTCAATATCATCACTAGCAATAAATAATCTGAGATCTTGATTTGAATATTTTTCTGCAATGACCTGAATGCATTCTAGGTTTATTCCTAGCCTCATTACTTTTCTTCTTATGACAATATTTACCCATATGTCCAGGTCCACCACAATAAAAACAACTCTTTGACTCATTCCTATCAGATTGCAGACCTTGATTTGAAGATTGTCTTCTTTGCGATGAACTGCCTCCTCTGCCTCTTACTCCTGATCTCCCTCTTGCAGATCTATTATTTGACCACAGTGCCAAATCTTTACTCTGAGGATTCAGATTCCCACACCTCTCTTCCTCTTGCAACAAAATACCTGTCAATTCTTCAAACGTAGGAGGTTTCTCCCTTGCTGCAAGACCTGTTATGAACATATGATAATCTTCTAGCACACCATTTAAGGTAATAGTGACCAGATCAATGTTGGAAACAATTTCCCCTATATTTACTAACTTGTCTTTCACCTCTTAATGCAACCCAAAAATGAACTAACAGATTCATTTCCATCCATCTGAATGCCTAGCAATTTAGTTTTTAGAAACAAAATGCGATTTGTGTTGCTAGTTTCATACAATGCTTTAAGAGTTGTCCATGTTGTAGCAGAAGTTGTAGCGTCTCTAATATGTGGAATTATGCTATCTTTAACTGACATGCGCAACAATACCTTTGCCTTGTTTTCGTGCTTCTCCCAATATTGGATCTGTGTTGTTATCACACCTATAGCCACATCAGGTTTTAGTTCAATTCATTTCATAATGTTCTAGACATCATAGCCCTCCATGAGTGTCTGCATCTTGAATTTCCAATTAATGAAGTTTGAGCCATCTAACTTGTTGGCTTTGTTGAGGTAGGTCTCTGCCAGCAGATTCGCCATCGCTGCAATTTAGTTTCTGCAAGTGAATCACCAAGGATATGCAACTTTATGTCGCGTTTTCTCCTGTACTGAGTAGTCTGTCGCTCTGCCTTCGGATACCACCGATCCGTCTCAATCTACCTTTGTTCTCAGTTTTCTTAAAAAAAGTATAAGAAAACCTTAAAAACACTTTATGTATTAAAAAAAAAGAGTTCCTTAAAAGAAACCCCCTTTTTTTGTTTTAATACACATGCATGCATCCACTTTTAAATATCTACCTCACAATTTCTTCAATCTCTTACCCACTTTAATAAACTTTATCTCTTACCCACTTTAATAAACTTTATAGTACATATAAAGTTTAAACTCCACATACAACCACTTTAATAATAATAAAAAAGTGAATAACTCCTTCCACCATTTTCACCTCACGCTTTTAGGAAACTATCATAATAAATTTTAATATCCTTTATAACTCCATTCCACCTGATTCTTTAAAAAGAATGATCTAAAAGTTTAACTCGCTTTAATAAAAAAACAACTCTGGACAATGAAAGCTTTACTAAAAAACAACTCCAATGAAAACTCACGCATGCAAACTATCGATTTGCCTTCACTCCATGCATGCATGCAAATCGTGAAATGGGGTGGATTGGCTCTCACGCAGCTATTCTCCATGCTCACAGCACTAGATCTCCACACTTATGCTACCTGCATCACGATTTTCAATTCCACGCAGCCCTCTTCTCACGTTATTCACGCTTTTTCCACGTCACTCTGATATGAAGATAAAATATGCAAAACAAACACGGTGAGGCTATGCTCATTTTTATATTCTTCAATGAAGATGGATTGCATTTTTATATAGGAAAAGACTCGACCGAGTTGATTACATGAAAACCAAAAACAACTAGACTCTTAACTAAGAACTGACTCTTAACATGCCTACAACTAACTCTCACAACTAAAACTTATAACTGATGCTTACAATTGACGTTTTCAAGTCTTGAAAAAACTCAAGCAGGAAATAAGTGTGGGAGATGCCTTGGCTTCATCAAGCACTACGTCTGTCACTACCTCTGAATCTATTGTTTCAAGGGGCTTCTTCATCAATGAACCCCTTATCGTGGGACAAAAGAAAGCTTCTACAAGACTGGAGAATTTGGTGATGGATACAGAGTTGTCCCGCGTTGGTGTGGTCGGCAAGGGTGGATCCAGCAAGACTCTCCTTCTCAAGACTCTCTTCAACAACGAAAAGGTGCGGAATGCCTTTACCGATGGCTTTTTGCTTATGTTTCACAGTCTCCCTCTTTTCAAAGTCTTAGGAAGGAACTCTCTGCACAAATAGCCATGAAAGAAAATGTGCATCTGGAACAAAATATGAACGAAGAAGATGCGAAAATTTTGTTGAATGAGAACATGCAGTCAAAGAGGTTTGGATTGTT
This sequence comes from Picea abies, assembly GCA_900067695.1. Lineage (NCBI taxonomy): Eukaryota > Viridiplantae > Streptophyta > Pinopsida > Pinales > Pinaceae > Picea > Picea abies. Next base: position 10,062 of record CBVK0100154357.1, read on the forward strand.
CTTAGATGATGTATGGGGAGACGGTGCCAAATTGCTGGATGAATTGGGTGTACCCTCTCGATCCGACCACTCTAATAACTCCAAAGTTATTGTGAGTTCGAGGGATCGCATAGGACTCTTAGAGATGGGAGTCAGTGCAGAGACGTCGATGATAACAATGGAAGAATTGATAGAATATGAGAGTTGGAAGTTGTTTGGTTGTCATTCTTTTCCTTGTAATAATGGAAATCCGCCAGCAAACATCGACAAGGGAATGACCAAGCTCGTTTGTGCAAATTGTGGAGGGCTTCCCCTTGCAATCAAAGCAGTAGGGAGAGCAATGTCAGGAATTACTGATGCAAAAGAGTGGCAGTTGGCAGTCTGGAGTCTGCCAAATGTGAGCAGCCAAGATCTTCAAGCTTTCAATGATCGCCTAAAATGGAGTTACGATGCACTGGGAAGGTATGATATTAATCTACAGTTGTGCTTTCTATACTCAGCTGCAGCCTTCACGGAAGACCGAATTATCCTAGTTGAAGAGGGGGTGATTCCGTCGTGGATAGGAGAAGGTCTGCTTCAAAGAAAGAATCTGCAGGATGAGGTCGACCACGACCCCATCAAGATGGAAGAATTTACGCCAACATTCTAGTGGATCATTGTTTGATTGAACCGACCTTAAGGGACGTCGATGGGCGCGTGGTCCACTTCAAGGTGCATGACGTCCTGCGTGACTTGGCAATACAAATTTTTGAGAGGGAAGAAAATTTATATTGCCGTCTGGGTAGGCGTTTGACAACATTGAATGAAAATGAATGTCCAGGTTGCACTCACATTTTGCTGAAAGACAATCAGTTGAGTTCGCTTCCTGAGTCCTGGAGAGCTCCAGAAATCTGCTCATTGCTAATGAACAAAAACTTGAAGATTGCAGAAATTCCAAGAAAAGTGATGGGGAGCATGGTATCACTTAAGGTACTAGATTTGACCCACACGTCCCTAACATCATTGCGAGAGACTGTGGGGTGCTTGAAACAACTATTGTGCCTCGTGTTAAGAAAAGTGCCCATAACAAGGGTTCCTGCATCGCTTACAAATCTGGTAAGTCTGGAAGTCCTTGATGTTTCTAGGTCTAGAATCACTGAATTACCATTCAACATCCACAAGTTGAGATATTTAAAGTATTTGAGCCTCAACAGTTGCCATGATCTGCATTTTCTACCTCGTAGTCTCTCCCGACTTACCTCTTTGTAGTGTTAAATATATTGTACCCTCAACAGTCTGACCGTACACTGCCAGCTGTACTGGACAGTTGTACTTTCTATTTCTGTCTTGCTTGAGCATATATAAGCTCAACTATTTCCTATTGTTTGTAACTCTTTAGTACTTCAACTTACTTCAGTTCTGTTCTGTACTTCTTCATACATTTGAATATACTACTCTTTTCTCTCTTCATTTCTCTGTGCTTCACAATTTATCATGGTATCAGAGCTTCAAGTGTAAGCCTCTTCACACAGTTCGGAGAGCAACTCGATCCTCACAGTGTAGAGCCTCATGGATCTTGAGAGCACACGACACAGCCTTTTCACAAGGCTTGGAGAGTTGTTCGTAATACTCTTTAAATATCGTCGTAAGAAGCTTGCAGAGGTTGCAGAGCGTACTTCACTCGAAAGAACGAGGAACCAGAGAATGCAGAAGAAGAAACCTGCACAATTCTTTCGAAGAACCATCAAAGATTGATGCAGAAGAGATGTAGAATGAAAAATGTTTAAAGAACTTGAAGTTTTCACTTAAATTTGTTAAAGATTCAGGCAGAAGGAAGAATCCTTTAAATTGGAAATCGCTCAAATCTGTCAAAGATTGTAGCAGACAACGAAGAAATCGTGAAATTCTTTCAAAGCTTTGAAAGATTCATGAATCTTTCTTCCACAAGTGTAAAGAACGCATCCCAGGCTCAAGGAACAACCACTGAGGCCATAAAATTCATCCTACAAATGGATCCCAGGTGAGAAACGAGTTCAAAAGGGATGAGGAGAGCGTGGAAAGGGTGAAAGAATTTCAGCCGTTAGATCTTGAACACGAGCCCGACAGCCGTTAGATCAATAAGAAGTTGCACGACGATTAGTCGTTTGGAGTCACCCCGGAGGTTTTTTGACTTGTGAAATCTCGACGTCATCTTGACCGTCCAACAAGAGACACGTGGCGAACATCGTCGCGCCCGTCGGCATTTCGGCATTCGCGGTTTTGAGTTGTCCAATATCATTGTCATCACAACTCGCGAAATCACGATACGTGAAATCCCGATAAGATCTCAACCATCCATTTTGACCGGAAACGTAGCTGACATCGATGCCACCGTCAGTGTATCGACATTTGACATTTCCACTTGACCGACACATTGTGTCAATGGAGCATCGCAAGTCACGATATCCCAAGGAGGCATCAGGACCATCCATCTCTCTCAGACGTGTGGCGTAAATTCGGGGACTCGGCAACAATTCCAACCAGGAAAGGGCAATCGGAAAATCAGGATTCGGCAAATTGCGAATCTTGAGGACAGGAAACTCAAGAATTTCAAAACTCCGAACCCCAAAATCCCAACAGGAGGTAAACTCCGTCGTGGGGCCCAACTGACGTCATCTAGTCAAACGAGTCAATCTGCGCATCGGCATTTCGCAGATCCCGGAGACAAGAGGTCAGGGACATAACATATCACGAAATCGCGAGAAGGGATCACGACCGTCCATCAGTTGAGGATGTGTGTCGCAGATCGAAGCCATCGGGAAAAATCTCGACTGGATAGCGCCATCGAAAAATCGGTGATCACGGAATCGAGGAGACAGAAAACCTCGACATCAGATATCACGAAATCTTGATTCGCGATATCCCAATAAGATCTGGACCATCAGATCGCAGCACGATCTAGACTGTTGGAAAGTCCAAAGGCGATTTTTCGTGTTTTGGCATTTTGCAAGGCAAGGAACAGGAAAATCCCGTAGCGCTTTAACACAAGGTGCATGGTAACATTGCAAGGAGACCAAGGGCCATCTAAAACCCGATAAGCTCCCATCGTCCATCAGCAAATCGACGTTTCTGAGATCAGGAGGTAAATACGAAATTTTTTTTCTCCCTCTATTTTTCCAGCATTTTTTTAAAATGGCGTCGACTAGCAATCTCGGCCCAACTCAGGGTCTGATTCTTCTAGGAAAGAATTATGATTTTTGGTCTCTTCGCATGAGGTCATTCTTGCAAGCACAAGAGTGTTGGGAACTAGTGGATCTTGGCTATGTAGAACCAGATCCATCCGCCCTCATTGCCATGACAAATGCCCAGAGAATTGCTCAGGAAACTCTGAGGACCAAAGAAAACAAAGCGAAATTCTGGATTCAGAATTCTGTGGATGATTCAATATTCTCGAAAATCACAGGTGCTGGTACTTCCAAACAGGCCTGGGACATCCTCAAATCTTCCTACCAAGGAAATGACAGGGTAAAAATAGTTAAGTTGCAGTCCTTATGGACACAATTCGAGACTCTCAGGATGACAGAGTCTGAAACTGTAGATCAGTTCATGACTAGAGTCATGGGGATCATCAACCAGATCAGACTCATTGGTGAAACCATCACTGATCAATGAATTGTTGAAAAAATTCTCAGAAGTCTACCCAGGAAATTTGAAATGGTTGTAACAGCCATCCTTGAATCCAAGGATTTGTCAAGATTTTCAACAGATGAACTAATTGGTTCTCTGGTGACACATGAGACAAGACTACTTGTCACATATGAGTCAAACTCAAATGCCTTTCAATCTGAATTCTCATTCAGAAGAGGGAAAGGCAGAGGAAGAAGTAGAGGAAGAGGGAACAATCAGGGTAGCCCTCATACCAGTGAGGGAAATAGACAACAAGATCCCACTCAAAACTTCCAAGGTCACAGAAATCAACAACATAATCAACATCAAAATTTCCAGCCTCAAAGAGGCAGAGGGAGAAGGTCGAATGACAAATCCAACATTCAATGTTTTTATTGAAAAAAGTATGGGCACTATGAATCTGAATGCAGGGAGAAGCAGGCAGATCAGCTCTCAGGCAGAGCACATGTGTCAAATCTCATGGGAGAAAACTCAGGAGGTATGTTTCTCTCATGCCACAAAACTGAACAACAACCTAAAGATCTCTGGTTGCTGGACAATGGTTGCAGCAATCACATGACAGGTAACAGAGAATTACTTTCTAGCATTGATTCTTCAATTTCATCTGATATTACCCTTGGAAATGACTATTTAGTCAAAGTTCAAGGAAGAGGAACTGTTCCTATTCTTACTAAACAGAATGTAAAGAAAGACATATGTAATGTCTACCATGTTCCAGACTTGAAACATAACTTTTTAAGTGTAGGACAACTCATTGAAAAAGGATATAAGGTACTTTTTGAGGGAGTATCTTGCAAAATCTATGATAGAAAACCCAGCAGAAAATTGATTTATGAAATCTATATGACTCCAAATAGGATGTTTCCCCTTACCCTCAGAACTTCAAATCTGAGTCAACCTTATGCACAGAGTGCATCAACCCTGAATGAAACAATGGTTTGGCATACCAGATTTGGACCTCTACCATTTCAGAGTCTAAGTCTTCTTCAGAAAAACTCCATGGTCAAAGGTCTACCTATTTTTAAAGAGAAAATTCCCCCATGTGAGTCATGCATCCTTGGAAAACACAAGAGAACCAGTTTTCCACAGTCATCTAATCAAGCCAAAAAACATCTTGAACTTGTCCACACTGACCTATGTGGACCAATGAAAACAGAGTCAATAGGTGGTAGTTTTTACTTTCTAACGTTCATTGATGATTTCAGCAGGAAAATCTGGATATATTTTCTCAGACACAAGTCTGAAACATTTACAAAATTCAAAGAATTCAAGGCTGAAGCTGAAAAACAAAGTGGTAAATTTCTCAAAGTACTTAGGTCAGATGGAGGAGGTGAATACAACTCTAGAGAATTTACAACTTCCTGCAAATCTCAAGGCATCATCATGCAAGCAACATCAAGGTATACTCCATAGCAGAATGGAGTGGCTGAAAGAAAAAATCAGACCATCATGAATATGGCAAGAACACTTCTTAAAGAAAAACACTTGTCAAATACTTTTTGGGCTGAAGCAGTAGCATGCTCAGTCTATCTTCTAAACAGATCACCAACCACTAGTCTACAGATGAAAGTTCCCCAAGAATCTTGGAGTGGGACAAAGCTCAATGTAGCTCATCTAAGGACATTTGGATGCATAGCATATGCACACATCCCTTCCGAATTAAGGAAGAAGCTTGATGACAGAAGTGAAAAATGTATTTTCACTAGCTACAGTGAAACCTCTAAAGCTTATAGGCTTTACAATCCCATCACCAAGAAATTAATTCTCAACAGAGATGTACAATTTTTGGAAAACGAATTATGGGATGATTCAGAAAACTAGCAAGTGGACAGTCAAAATCCTTTGCTGCCAAGTTCTGAAAACACAAAAAATTAAGAACAGCCAGTACCTCAACCCATTCCTCCAAGAATGCAAGTCCAAGGACAACCAGATAATTCACAGGATAGCTCAACTTCTAGCAGAGAATCATTCTCTGAACCACAGAATCAGAGAACTCGAAGTTTGATAGAAATCCATCAACAGTTGGATGAATTTGAGAAACACAATCTTTTTTCTTTAATGTCATGTCAACCCACATCCTTTAAGGAAGTAGCCAAGGAGAAACATTGGGTTCAAGCCATGAACCAAGAAATTGACTCCATTGAAAAGAACAAGACATGGGATCTTGTTGATTTGCCAAGACACAAAAAGAGTATTGGTGTCAAGTGGGTGTACAAAACCAAACTAAATGAAAAAGGGCAGATTGAAAAGCACAAGGCAAGACTTGTTGCCAAAGGATTCTCACAACAACCAAGTACTGATTATGGTGAAACTTTTGCTCCAGTAGCAAGATTAGACACTGTAAGAATTCTATTGGCCATAGCAGCACAACACAAATGGAAAGTATACCAGATGGATGTCAAGTCAGCATTTCTAAATGGATTTTTAGAAGAATAAGTTTATGTAGATCAACCACTTGGATTTGAAGTCCAAGAGCACCCAGCCAAAGTGTATCAGCAGGCTGAAAGCAGGCTCCAAGAGCTTGGTACAGCAGAATTGACACCTATCGGATCAAAAGTGGTTTCAGCAGAAGCCAAAATGAACCAACACTTTATACCAAAACAAATCAGCATGGTAAAATACTAATTGTATGTTTATATGTTGATGACATGATTTACACATGTAATCTAGAGCTCACAAATTTCAAACATGCCATGCAATCTGAGTTTGAGATGACAGATCTTGGCAAAATGAAATACTTTTTAGGCATTGAGGTTCATCAATCAGCCAAAGGCATTTTTGTTTGTCAGCAAAAGTATGCGGTAGACATCATCAAACGGTTTCGCATGGAAGGATGCCATCCAGCAGAAACACCCATAAATTTAGGCACAAAATTAAGTAAGAATGATGAAGGTCCCACAGTGGATTCTACTTTATACAAAAGTTTAGTAGGCAGCTTGTTGTATCTTATAGCAACTAGGCCTGACATCATGTATGCAACGAGCCTTGTTTCCAGATTCATGGAATCACCAAAAGATTCTCATTGGAGAATGTCAAAATGAATATTGAGATATGTTGCAGGAACTCTCAATTTCGATTTATGGTACACTAAATATGATAGTAATCAACTCTCTGGTTACACAGATAGTGACTTTGCAGGCAGCCTAGATGACAAGAAAAGCACATCAGGATATGTTTTTCAATTGGGCACGAACCTGATTTCATGGGCATCGAAGAAGAAACCAATTGTATCCATATCTTCTGCAGAGGCAGAGTATGTAGCTGCTACCTCAGCTTCTTGTCAAGCTGTATGGCTAAGAAGATTATTAAAAGACATGTCACAAACAGAAAAGGATCCCATTCCTATTTTCTGTGATAACACATCAGCAATTGCATTATCCAAGAACCATGTGTTTCATAAGAAGAGTAAAAACATTGACACTCGGTTTCATTTCATACGCGAGCTTGTCAATAATGGTGACATTGCACTACAATTTTGTGGTTCTCGAGATCAGCTTGCTGACATCTTCACAAAGCCACTAGGAAAGTCATTTTTTGACTTCCAGAGACAACACTTAGGCATAGTCAGTGCTGATGATTGTAACTGTTGAGTCTAAGAGGGAGTGTTAAATATATTGTACCCTCAACAGTCTGACCGTACACTGCCAGCTGTACTGGACAATTGTACTTTCTATTTATGTCTTGCTTGAGCATATATAAACTCAGCTATTTCCTATTGTTTGTAACTCTTCAGTACTTCAACTTACTTCAGTTATGTTCTGTACTTCTTCATACATTTGAATATACTACTCTTTTCGCTCTTCATTTCTCTGTGCTTCACAATTTATCATGCAGTACTTAGACATTGGTGATTGCAAGAGCCTGTGGACCATCCCGAAGAGAAAAAGAAAAAACATGGCCTCCATCAATGATTTGGGCACTTTGATACATTTAAGATACTTAGTTCTACAAAATAACGGAGAGCAAATCAGTGAGGGAACATTTGGGAGTATGGGTGACATGGACACACTGCGATTGACACTTACAATGATGGTAAGTTTACCAAAATATATGATGTGCATGTCAAAGTTGAGAAGGTTATGCTTAGAATGCCCTCAAGTGGTTCAAATGGTGAGTAAATCGTCTGCTTTTCAAAATTTGAGTCACCTTAAATTGTGTTCATGTTCAATGCTGCAAGAGCTTCCAGATCTACATAAACTTAAGAATTTAAGGAAATTAGATATTTTAGATTGTCCTAAGTTAAAAAAATTTCTTTGTTGGAGATATTTTCATTAGGTAATCTTGATGACTTAGAAGAATTGCCAATAGTAGAAGAGGGTGCAATGTCATCACTTAAATTATTTACTATAATGAAATTTGAAGCACTGAAGAAGTTTCCAGAAAACTATGTAACTCTCAATAGACTTCAAAAACTAAGAATATATGGTTATTCAGTGGTATTGGAGAATTTAGAAAAAATCAAAAGAATAAACACAAATGTAGAAGTTGTCACATTATCTACCATAAAAACTGAAGAAGCATCAAAAACATTCACAGAAATGTTCTATACTATGCAAGGTTGGTTCTATGGTAAATTTAGAAACAATGAACTTTTCCTTTTCTTGGAAGAGATGTATAGAACTTTATAAAAGTTCTATAATTTGTAATTATTTTTCTCAAAAGAGATGTACAAAACTTTATAAAAGTTCTGTAATTTGTAATTTTTTTTACCATATGTATAGATTTATAGAACTTTATAAAATTTTTATCATTTGTAATTTTATATGTGATTAACTGCTTATTAATCCAACCAATTAACCATAAATTTTTGAAGTTTTTCAAGTTTGATGTACAAAACTTTATAAAAATTCTATAACTTGTAATTCTTTTTACCGTATGTATAGAACTATAAAGCTTTATAAAAATTCTATCATTTGTAGTTTTATATATTGCTGACTGCTTATTAATCCAACCAATTAACCATGTAGTTTTATATATGGCTGACTGTTTATTAATCCAACCAGTTAGACCATAAATTTTTGAAGTTTTTCCAAGTTTAAAGTTATGTTGTTGAATTTTTATATTTTTTAAAATATTTAAATTCTTTTTCTAAATTAAAGCTCTTATTGTAAAGGTGGTACGCCTATCAGAATCTTTAATCAATCAAACTGTAAACCTTACCGCCAACGATATGATGAGCTTACCTTAAAGATCAAGTGCATTTTCACTCTGCAAAACCGACAGCATGAAGGAAAGACTGAACGTTAATGTCAATTCCTTGACACAGAAGACATGCAGTGAAAGTTTGTCTGCTCAGGAAATGCTTCAAGGTCTCCTCACTTCGTGGGCAATTCAAATACAGTGAAGAGAAATGTGTGGCAACTGTAGAACAATACCGAATGTTGGCCGCTTCCATGGGCTCTAATAAGTAGCAAGTAATGTCTTGTTGCTTGGATGCTTGAAGAGGCAATATTAGGTGGATGTATGATTTCGTATTTAAATTTTATCTGGATTTATTATTTGTTACTCTTAAATAATAATAATAAAAATTAAATAAATGAAAAATTTTCATTCTAAAAAAATATTAAAGAGGAAGGATTTGCATCTGGAGATATTTGATCTCTGGAAGCTTCCTAAAACTAAAATTAAGATAACTCTATACTGAGATTTTTTATTAGATGATGTAATAATAGATAATTTATTTGATCAAACATTTCTATGTGGAAATTGGAGCTCTCGCAAATTGTATATACCTATACATACATTTTGGTTTCTTTATATTTAGCAGGATAAAGCTAATATATGTCGAAGTTTAGGTTTTCAAAGATTATGAAAGCATTTCATTGGTGTATTTGTCATTTCATCATACATTTTGGTTTCTTTATATTTAACCAGATAAATATCTGAGAAGTTTTGGTTTTCAAAGATTAAGAAAGCATTTCATTGATGTGATTGTCATTTCATTGAAAGCATTTCTAGTTGGTTTCACATTTATATGTGAAATGGAAGTTCCAAGTGCACTTGTAGTAGAAATTTCATTTTTTCTTATGTTCATCTGGATAAGGTAACATATGTAGTTCAACTAGATAAGCTAAAATATGTAGGATACACAAATTTCCTCTCCATAAGTTTTTCATATACTTGGAGATATTGAATGGTGAAAGATTATCAATATTTAACCCAAAAGAGGGTAGAAGAGTACAAGCATTTATTAATAGTTGTAAAAGAATTACAAGAAACTCAAGCTTCAAAATTTTATGTTGAATGGATATATCAACCTTCATCAACTCATTCTGCACTCTCTCGATATTTATAATTTGTTGCGGGAACTTACATTTTCTCGCATTTGGATGACATACTAAATCATTCATTAACTTTCATTAGTAAATGGGAGGAGATATTTTGTGTTGCAAAGCCAATAATTTGTGGCATACTGCTATTATGGATGAGACACATTGTCGACTAGAAATCACAAGTGAAAACGAATTATGTGGGCGTTGGATTCATCGCTCACTTAAAGAGGACATTGGATTTATGTTAATGGTGTTTGATGTCTGATTTATGACTGTACTATGAATGTTATACAATGAGAATCACTAACTCGAGAGAGAGAGAGGATATTAAAATATTTTATTTATTAAAATATTTTTTGTTATTAATATTTTTTTAAGCCACTTGTCAACACCATGAATACATGACATTTTTTATTTTCAAAATATATTTAATGATGCTTAAGAAAACTTATAAAATTATTTTTTTTAACGTGTTAAAAATAGTTATTAAAATAATGTCTATTCCTATTGTTCCAGTCTAGATAATTATATTATTTGTCATCTATCTCACTACTTTTTGGGTGGAAAATTTTGAGGAATCATCTTGCAAGGCCGTTTCGGCGGTTGGTCCAAATTTGGAAATTTGGGTCCAAAAAATAGTCAGAATTCTTTTGGAGCCATTTTGAGGCATCAAATGATCTTTTTTCTGTCCAAACCTTACTATGAAGGAAGATTCTAAAATTTACACGTCAATACCTTTCCAATGACCAGAGTTCATATGAGAAAGTTATGTCTCCAGCAAGTTGACCTACCATATTGATCACCATGGTGTGAGTGAATTCCACATCATCCTTCATTACTTAGACATGTGGGGCTACCCACGTAGTGTATTTTATAAGAACATTCTAGAAGGTCTAAAACCTTATCACAATTGAAGGTTGATGAAGTCAAAAACCTATCCCTAGATGGCTATCAGGCTATGTTAAAAACTGGACCACTAGGAGGAGAAGGGGGCTCCATTCTTTTGCATTGTATCTCATTCCATAGCTGAGAAAAACATCTGAGAGTGGTATTTTGTCAGAATAATAGAGAAGGAGAGATTATGTAGTAGCCATACAGGCCACAGGTCAAAGACAACTCCAGAGAGAGTGTTTATTTCTTTGTACTTGCATCATTTCTTTACTAGAGAAAAGAGAGCAGAGCAGAACAACCTCACCTTTTAGCTGGGTTTCTCTCGTATTAGATTTCCCAGGTCATATCTTGTGTTTATTTGTGGATGGTGTGAGTTTTTATGAACCAAATACTTGCATACAGAAACACCACAAATTATCAAAGAACAATATAGAAGAACCACACTTTTATTATAAGAAAACCCTTATGGTAGGGAAACACCATACACTGGATCCTATTATGGAAGAGATCCTCTCCTATTCACTTGCTTCTTCGAGGGGAAATCCTCCTATTGAGCTACCACTCCAATCAAAATAATTCTCTTCATATCCCAATACATTGCTTGAACCCCTTTACATAGTGTCACCAACCACCTAAAAACATTCTAGAGGAGGAATCTTCTAGAAGAATAACCCTCTAAGAAGTCCTCTTAAATTTATTATATATATACTAAGTGTTAGTGACAATTTTTGTCTTGGACACAAATGTACCCAGGCCTGCAGGTAGCATGGGAAGCGCCTGAGTGCAGCTCAGGAGAATCCCTTTTCCAGTTGCAAGTCAAGTGAGTGGGCAAAGTGTTGGTTGTTAGCCACCGAGATTCAACTGCAAATAAAATCAATGGTCATCGAGTTTTTGGGGCTGTCAAGTTGCCTGGGATTTAGCACGAAGGGTAGCGCCCTTAGTTCAAGGAAAATTTGGGTCGTCTGATCCAATTGGGACAGGTGGCAGCCAGTCGGCATATCGGGGATCGGTGTTTCGGGATACAAGGAGCCTCCCATTCTCTACAGCTGAAATCGTCGAAACGCCGGAAGCACCTTTGGAGCTGAGCCCACGATCCTAGCCCCAGGTCACATCAAGCCGAGCCTGTTCATGGGGGAAGCCCCCTTTATAATAGCGAATACTATCTGGTCCGTTCATCTAAAGGACATGCGGTGCACATCCGTGTCACGTTGACATTCGAGAGTTCGAGGGGTAAGCTCACCTCGTCATTTCACCTCTTGAAACCTCGAATCCTGAAACGCCGGAAGCGCCCAGGATTAGGTCCATGGTTTTGGCACCTGGTCACAGAGGAGCAGGCCTAAAGGAGGGGTGCTAATGTTTATCGTTTGGCAAGACGGGTCCCAAAAGCACTGAGAGCGATCTTAGCCATTCATCCTCGAGGAACACATGGCATGCAATTAGGTTCTTCTCCTTTTTTCCCATCGCGATTTCAAAGCACAAGGAACGACTCTCTCATATCCCCGAAGTGTGAAGCATCGAAGACGTCTTGGACCCAGGCCCACAGTATTGCCAAATTAGTTCAAAACCGTCAGATCAGTGGAGGGACACGTGGTGATCGTTAAGACCTTCTGGCATTTCGCCCATCATGATTTCGAAGAAAGAAGACCCGCTCTTTCCTACCCATGAACCCTGAAACGTCGAAGCACTCTAGAAATGGGGGTAAGGCCATGGCCCGTGGTCACTCGAGAAAGAGGAAAGTGTTGTACAAAAGGGAGGCCAAAAGTGTCGAATTGAGTGTCAGAAGGGGAGCACTGTGTTCTCCAGACCTCGATTCGACGTGATCTAAATCCCGGTACCTACTGGGAATGAATGAAGAAGAGAGAGGGTGGTTGAAACCTTGCGTCACTCATTAATTACGAAGTCTAGATGTTCCAGCTGAAACTCTACCCGAGAAGGTCCTCTATACTGGTTCTATTCATGGAAGCCACTCTGATTCCTCGACTCGCCAAGGAGGTATGCACATGCTAGCTCGGCTCTTAATGGCTCAGCTACTTCCCTTGTAGGAGCCATGCGTAGTTAAGGTGGCGTCTGACAAAGAATAGCCGTCCGAATTTGGCCAAGGGGACACCAAGTCCTGGGTGCACAATCAGCCAGAGTCTGCATGCGCAGACTGTCAGAAGACATGCAGACACAATGTTTTTAAGGTAGCGTCTTGTTTTTGCTGTTGTGGTTGTTTTTGAGTATATGTAGGCGTTTTCACCATTTTTGTAAGGATCGATGGTAGAGCAAAGCTCCCGATTGTAAAGTTTTAACACACTCTAGTTTTCTGGTTATGCATCTGTATGTGAGATTTCTTGTTTTATGACAGACAGTCTTCCTTACTCCTTCTAATTTTCATCTTACGCTGAGAGAGTTCATGAACGACTGATTCGTGAGAATTATTGCAATCATGTTATGATAAAGGATTTATTGTTGCATTGTTGTATTCTCTGGTGTTTTTCATTTGAATGTAAGAAGATCTTGCATTTAGATGTCTTCTCCCACAGCCTGTTAGAAACCTGATGTTTACGACAGACCTTTGCACCTCTCTGATACAAGTCTTCCCCTTACTCACCCTTACTACAACTTACTGCCTAAAGTTTGATTAAGACCTCACCTGCCCACGCCTACCTGGCCTAGTTTCAGAGTTAGAACCACACCGTCTTGAGTTGGCTTCCAATCGATCACCCCATAAAACAAATCGTGACACAAACTGATGGGCATCGGGCTCTGCTCCTACTGCAATGCAGGGGTGACTTTTGACACTAACACTAAGATATCTAACTATAACAGTGGGTCTTATTTAATAATATAGTGGACCTAGTCCACCTTACATTGAATGGCCTTGACTACCTCTCTAACACAATATCAACAAGAATAAACCAAACCATTCACTGAAACACTGAACATAAGAAATAGAGAAAACCCTTGAGGTAGGGAAACGCCATATATTAATCCTTAAGGAAGGATAATACTCCTCAAGAAATGCTTAATACATTCACAATATTCTTCACTGTGCTCAAATTCATTGCTTACGCTTATTTATATAACATTCTCTATCTTCTAGGAACATCCTAGAGAATGAATATTCTAGAAAACCTATTTATTATATCTAACTACCATAATAGGCCTTTTTTAATAATATAGTGGACCCAGTCCACCTTACATTGAATGGCGTCCACTAATAATACATAACCACATTCTCATTGTGTTCCTCCCTAGGTACCCCATATTACCTACCTAGGTATATTACATTCCATCCCCCTTCACATGCTTCATCCTCGAAACACAAGAATAAACCATATAATATGATCGATTAAGCAATGTATCCAACTAATGTTATAACACAAAATGCCACAGCTTTTCATTTGTACCATTTCCCAACCCTTTCCCAATGTTTGCTAGACTTTTCCCCAAAAATACCTCTCGAAAATCATGTAAAAAACATACCCTAAGAGTATATCCACGGGTTTTCCTAGTGCAACACACAGACATCCACAACTTTCCACACTATAACCCATGGATGCCCTCAAATTTTGTGAAAAATAAAATAATTTTGTGTTTTTGGGAAGATTTTTCGGTTGAGCTCATTTTTGTTGTAGGAAAATCCCCTTGTGGATAGGTAGATCTTCCCTCGAATTCTAGACCCCTAATACTGAGACAGAAAGATGAAAATGGACACTAACATCCCTTTAAATGTAGTTAAGATAATCAAAGGAAAGAGAGGAATAAAGTATGATGTACCTTTTTCTCAAGCTTGTGCTCACTTAATCCAAATTGAACTTGATCTCCAAGCTCCTTAGTGATATCTACATTCCAATGGACAACGAATAAAACAAAGACTTCCTAATCTATCAATATTAGTTTAAACCAAATTCATTCATACTAGACAAGCATATGCAATGATACACAAACTTGAAGGAAATAGACCAAGAATTTATTAATGAGAACATTAAAAAGAAACTTACAATCTGTAGCAACCTCTCTAAGTCCTCCTGGTCTAGCTCTTTCATGATGCTCCCAAGATCATAGATTTGATATCCAAAATCTTTTTCCCAAGATCATAAGTTTGATACCTCAAATCTTCCTTTTTTTCTCCATGGAAATCCCTCATTATATAGGATTTGGAGGCTTAAACACCATGGAGAGGATCACTCATCAGATGCACTAAAATGGGATCTCCGAGATATTTAGGGAGAAAATAACTCTCAAGGATTTTAGGGAGGAAATTTCTCTCAAGGATTTTAAGGAGGAAATATTTCAACTCTCCATGAGATCCTCAAACTCCCCTAAAAAAATAGGAAACCAAATGTGAGGTGGATTCTCACACTAAATTAATTTCCTTTTCATGAATATTAATAATTAATTCATGTGCACATAGTAATTTGACCTTCATATAATATATTTATCCTCCACATTGACTAAGGATTATGAAATATGTTATTTCATGGTGTCGAGGTGTATGCGACACTTAGAAAGGTGCATATGACACTTTTATGACACTTGTGACACTTAGGGATATGTACCTAGGTGTGGAAATTTGATGTGTAATAGTATTCCCCCTAAACTGTGAGGTCAGAAGATAAAGTGATGGCCAAAACAATTCACAATTCTTCAATGCAAGGGCATGGAGTTGGAGAACCTGGAAGTAACTACAAACAACCATCAAAAAATATTATTATTTGTTCCATTTCTGAGGCAGGCATACCTATGCTCAGAATACAACATGACTCAAAGCATGGTCCTCGACCAATACACTACAGATCCATGAGAAATATTGATTAAGGATATGGCCACCAAAGATACAATGTGTATCCATACCTCCATGAAATGAACTAATCATAGCCACGAGAAATACATAGTGGAGCTACGAGATGATAAAACATAGTCACAAACCAATACAATGTGGATCTATGTGACAGTATATATATCAACATGATCAGTTGATCTCCTTCGCATCCTGGGAAAAGAAGATAACATAGTGAATGCTTAACCCAGGGTCTTCTTCTCAATCCCAATGTGGTACGAATATAGCCATGTGAATAGATGATTTGATGTCGAACATGGTAGAAACCACTTGATTACTGATCATTGAGGTAAATAATTAACAAGTGCAAGGGAAATCACCAATGATGTCAATAAATCCCAAGGTACCCTAATACAATCCAACGAATGTGAATAAATGAGTTGAAGTCGAACATTCGTGGAATCATCCGATCAAAGGTCAATGATGTAAAACTATTGTCGGAGGTGAGGAGGCATACCATTGAGACATGCAGGTCCCAAGGTACTAACTAGTTTCTAAGTCTAATTCCAAGAAAAGACTCATCGAAGGAGGGCCTTTATGTATTCCCCATCATCAACAAAAAACTGACACAAGAAAGTGATGTAAGATGGTGAATCGATTGAGTACATAATGACACAGGAAACGAAAAACTAGAAATAATGCAGAGGGATGGTTTGAAGTGAAACTTCCTTTGTGTTAACACATACCCTTATTCTTATGCCTTAGCTCCTGCATGTTGACGCCCGCCTATTATCAGTCGTCATTTTTTCACCATATCCTCTCGCTTGGTCACCGTCTAGTTAGCTTTCATGCCATTTGCACTAGATCCTCATCGTCATCCAATGCAGATCATTATGGCCAAGAGCAGGGTAAGGTCGCCACATTTCCAAGTGTTGAGTTGACTCAGGCCTATCCGGACCCTAAGAAAGATAATTAATGAAGTTGGGGAGTGGTGGTTGAACATCATTTCCCCCATAAATGGAAATCTCAAAAGGACTGTTAGTAAGTTAGATCGTTTTTAGGTCCCTCTCAAAACCCAAAAATTAGCAAGAGTCATCCGATTCAGAGGGATGCATGGCACCAGATCCAAGGATTCACAGTTTCACAAATTGAAGGTCTTATCATGGAGTCATTTTGATATTTTGTAATGGTCGATGGTTGAGCTAAGCTCCTGCATTGTAAATCTTTGATGAAATATCTGGTTATTTGTTATGTAATAGGATTTGAGATTTCCTGTTTAATATAAGTCATCTTCTTTCCATCTTTCTATAAAAATTTTGTTAGAACACTTGGGCATGGAGAATCTAGTCGAGGGTCGTATGTTGTTGTTATGAAGGGCTGATTTCAACAGTATTGTGACTAGTTTTAATCAGTTCATTTTGTTATCTTTTTCCCTCTCACATTGAAGAGCTCGGGCATGGATGATCCAATCGAGTTGTTGTAGATGCATCGTGATGCATGTTTCATCATTGTGCTATTATGAATGTGTTTCTTAAATATACTTCAGTGTCTGAAACTTTGAATCCAAGATGATCTTGTGTTTGAGTTTTTCCTCCTTAGGCTGCTGGAAGACCTGATGTCCATAGCAGACCTCTACATTCTCATCACCAAGTCTTATTTCTATTCACCTTTAATCCAACTTACTGACTGAAGTTGATCAAGACGTCACTTTCATGTGCATACTAGTCATTAACAGATCAAGGGAAATCATTGAGGTAAATCATTAACAAGTGCAAGGGAAATCACCAATGATGTCAATAAATCCCAAGGCACCCTAGTACAATCCAACAAATGTGAATAAATGAGTTGAAGTCGAGCATTCATGGAATCATCCGATCAAAGGTCAATGATGTAAACCTATTGTCGGAGGTGAGGAGGCATACCATTGAGGTATGGAGGTCCCAAGGTACTAACTGGTTTCTAAGTCTAATTCTTGGACGATGTGCTGAAGTTGAAAGGAAAAGACTCATCGAAGGAGGGCCTTGATGTATCCCCCATAATCGACAAAAATATGACACAACAAAGTGATGTAAGATGGTGAATCGATTGAGTACATAATGACATAGGAAATGAAAACTGGAAATAATGCAGATGGATGGTTTGAAGTGAAACTTCCCTTGTGTTAACACATATCCTCCTTCTTCCGCCTTAGCTCCTGCATGTTGACGCCCGCATATTATCAGTCGTCATTTTTTCACCATATCGTCCCACCTGGTCGCCGTCCAGTCAACTTTCATGCCATTTGTGCCATATCCTTGTCATCATCCAACACAAATCATGATGACCAAGAGCAGGGTAAGTCTGTCACGTTTCCAGGTGTCGAGTTGACTCAAGCCTATTCGGAACCTAAGAAAGACAGTTAATGAAGTTGGGGAGTGGTTGTTGAACATCGTTTCCCCCATAAATGGAAATCTCAAAAGGACTATCAGTAAATCGGATCATCTGTAGGTCCCTCTCAAAACCTGAAAATTAGCAGGAGTCATCTGATTCAGAGGGATGCGTGGCACCATATCCAAGGATTCACGGTTTCACAAATAGAAGGTTTTAACATGGAGTCATTTTAATATTTTGTAATGGTCGATGGTTGAGCTAAGCTCCCGCATTGTAAATCTTTGATGAAATATCTGGTTATCTGTTATGTAATAGGATTTGAGATTTCCTATTTAATATAAGTCATCTTCTTTCCATCTCTCTGTAAAAGTTGTGTTAGAACACTTGGGGCTCCTCAGCAGACCGGAAGAGCACACGTCTGAACTCCAGTCACAAG
>CBVK0100154358.1:0-28418 GCA_900067695.1 Picea abies
AATACATTATGAATTCTTAGATTAGTTGGAAGTGCAAGGTGATATGTTATGGGTCCATTTCGAGCTAGTATCTCGAAGGGCCCACAAAACCTGGGTGCCATCTTGGCACAATTCCCTAACTTCAAAGAGCTATTTCAGGCTTTGATCTTCAAATAAACATGGTCTCCCACTTCAAATTCCAAGTGTCTTCTTTTTTGATCTACATAGCTCTTTTGTTTGTCCTGTGCTTCTTTCAAGTTCTGTTGTACCATTCTTACCATGTTCTCCATTTCTTGGAGCATATTTGGTCCAACCATGAGTCTATTAGCTAGGTTATCCCAGCTAATTGGAGTTGTACACTTTCTGCCATACAATATTTCTAAAGGGCTCAACTTAGCCAAAGTTTGGTATCCATTGTTATATGCAAATTCTACCAAGTGCAGGTAGTCTTCCCACTTGCTTTGTTTTGTTATTACGTACATGCAGAGCATATCCTCTATGATTTGGTTTGTCCTTTTGGTCTATCCATCTGTTTGTTGATGATAAATCGTATTGAAATTCAAATTAGTATTTAGCCTTGCAAACAATTCCTTCCAAAAGGCAGATGTGAATTTTACGTCTCTATCTGAAACCACCATTTTAGGAATACCATGCAGTCTAAAAATTTCTTTCATGAATATTTCAGCAATGTTTATAGCTTTCAAAGTAGACTTGAGAGGAATAAAGTGTGCAAAGCTACTGAGTTTATTGATTACAACCATGATAGAATCATTTTGTTTCTGAGTTTTAGGAAAACTTGTTATAAAGTCCAATTATATGGTCTCCCATTTCCATTCTGGTACTAGTAATGGTTGTAATAGGTTAGTTGGATGTTGGTGCTCGGCCTTAACTTGCTGACAATCTTGGCACCTAGCCAAGTACTCTATTGCTTCTCCCTTCATATTAGGCCAGTAAAATAGTTTTCTAAGTGTTGTTATTGTTTTTTGGTAACCTGGATGGCCAGAATACATTTTCTTATGCACTTCATCCAAAACTGTTAATTTTAACTCTGTTGAATCTGGTATGTAAAGTTAGTTTTTAAATCATAATAGTCCCTTCTTCTCAATACTTAGATCTAGTTTATCTTAGTTTGCGGTACTGTTTTGTAATTCTACCATCATCTTATTGTAACTTCCGTTGTTAATACCTGTCATCCTTACCCTTTGTTCCAGATCACTTTCTGCTTTGCTGATATTTATCTCAAATAACCCATGGAATCTTCTGCTTAAAGCGTCTGCTACTTTATTTTACTTACTCTTGATATGTCTGACCTAGAAGTCGAATTCGCTCAATAAGGATAACCATATTTCTTTTCTTGCATTAATATCTGGTTGGATAAACATATATTTCACCCCACTATTATCCGTCAATAGTAGAATTGTTTTGCCCATTACGTAGTGTCGCCACATTTTTAAGGCGTGTATTACTATTGCCAATTCTAAGTCATGAGTGACATAATTTCACCCATGTTCTTTTAATTTCTGGGACTCATAAAAAATAACGTGTCCTTCCTGAGTTAGGACACCACCTAGTCCTTCTTTACTTGCATCAACACATACAGTGAAGTCTTTATCTAGGTTTGCTACCTTCAATATGGGTGCAGTTGTCAATAATCCCTTCAGTTTGTTAAAACTGTCTTGACACTTCTCTGACTAATTAAACTTGGTTCCTTTCTTTTGTAATGATGTGATAGGGTAGGCTATCTTGGAAAACCCTTCTATAAACCTACGGTAATATCCGGTGATTCCCATGAATGACCATATATCCGCTACATTTTTAGGTAACGACCATTCCATAATGGCTTTTGTCTTTTCCGGGTCTACGACAATGCCTTCTACTAAAATTACATGTCCTAGATATTGTATTTATTTCTAATAAAAGTCACACTTGTCAAATTTGGCGTACAATTTGTGTTTCCTCAATGTTTGCAGAACTATCCTTAAGTGGTCATTATGTTTTTCTTTCGTTCTTGAATATACCAGAATGTCATCGATAAATACTACCACGAACTTGTCCAAGTATTGATTGAAAATACGGTTCATCAGGTACATAAACGTGGTTGGTGCATTAGTGAGTCTGAAAGGTATGGATACGAATTTGTAGTGTCCATATCTTGTCGAAAAAGTTCTTTTTCTTATGTCCTCATCCTTTATCCTAACTTGATGATAACCAGATCGTAAATCCAACTTTGAAAAGATATTGGCCCCACCTACTTGATCGAACAGATCATTTATCCTTGGTAAGGGTTATTTGTTCTTAATAGTCAGTTTGTTTAGTTGTCTATAATCGATACATAGTCTTAGAATACCATCTTTCTTTTTCACAAAGAGGACTGGTGCTCCCCATGGTGAGACACTCAGTCTGATATACTCTTTGTCCAACAATTCCTGTAATTGTATACTTAATTTTGTCAGTTCTGGTAGACTCATTCTGTAAGGTGCTTTTGAGATAGGGGTTGAACCAGGTAGTAGGTCTATGGAGAAGTCTATTTCCCTTCTAGGAGGTAATTCTAGTATCTCATCCACAAACATGTCTCTAAATTCATGTAGGATAGAAAAGTCTTCTAAGTTTGGCTTATCTCTTTTTTCTAATAGATTCGTCACTTGGATGGCATAAACTTGACATCCCTTTCTAATACATTTCTTGAGTTGCATCGCTGAAACTTGTCTGGATGATACAGGTTTTGGTATGCCTTGGGCTATTCTAATAGTGCCAAAATCATCTCTATAGCTAAGTATCTTTGTATAATAGTCTAGTGTTTCTTTGTGTTGTTCCAACCAATCCATCCCGATAATCATATCATAAGATCCTAGTGGTAGGATATTCAGATTGGTCCTTATCTTTTGACCATTTAAGCTGAACTCAAAATCAGAAATAAAGTCAACTACTTTCCTTTTAGTACATGTTGCTAGTTGTACAAGCCATAATTTTGTGTGCTTCAGTTTCTTAAGCTTATTCAACTCTACTACATCAGGATTAATATAACTTAACGTAGCTCTAGGGTCAATTAAACCATAAATTTGAGTGTCATTGATTTTACCTTATATTTCTACAACCGAGGACTGGTGGTCGTCTTGTCGACCATCTATGGCTGCATTTATCCGATGCAGGCTTTTGCCCACATCTCCCACTGTCGAGGCTTCTTGCAAATTGTGAACAACAGTTCTATTCGCTGAAATTAAACATGGACAAATCCTCCTTAGATGAGGCTCTCCACATTCCCAACACTTTAATGGCTCGCGTGAGTTATCCCCAAACTTCTTCATTCCCAGGTTTATCGGTTTTCTGCTACCTTGCGCATTCAAATGATTAGAGTGAAAATCCTTCCTTGGGAAACCTTTTGCTGCATTTCGATAAGGAGTTGGTTGGTATCCCTTCTTCCACTGGTTCATTTGATCTTGCTTCTTGTCCTTCCAGGCCTTGGGAAACTCTACCCACTATTTATACTAGTCATAGAACATTCGTCCTTTCTTGAATACCTCACTCAAGGATTTGGGGTTGTCAAACTCAATTTTGTCCCTGTAGGACTGTAGTAAACAACTTAAGAATCGATGGATTTTTACCTTATCCTCCCAGATGTATGGTACAAACCTTAGTAGTTCCAGAATTTTGTTTGTAAGGTCCTCCATCATCATATGTCCAAGTCATAACTCGTAAAATTATTTCGTCTTCCTTTCATAATAGCTTTAAGAAATATATTGTTTCTTAAAATGATTTTTAAAGTCGGACCACTCCAACTGTTTCTCCTTTAGGCCCTTTGGCCAATTTCAGGTATTGCCACCAAATGCTGGCCTTCCCCTTCAGATTGTAGATGGCCATTTTGACCTTCATGTTGTTGGAATAGTTGTAGATCTGGAAGTATTTTTTGATGTCCAACAACCATGCCTCAACTTCTTCTCCTATCCTGGATTCTCCATCAAAGGTAGATGGTTTAATCTTTTTAAATTATCCTTCAAGGTGGTCTACTTGTTTTCTTTTTCTGTCTGGTATAGTTTTTTCTTCAGCTAAAGGTGTCCCTTCAGACGAACTATCTCCTTTTTATGTTTTTGGACCAGAATTCTTGGAGGCCCTTTTGCTGACCTCTTCATCATGGTTATCATCTTTTGGGATTTTCTTGGTCACTATACTGCACAGCAGGACTTCATTTATCTCTTCTTGTTCCTGCTATGCTTTCTTCAAATTTTCATTGTTAGCCTTGAAAACCTACAGTTCAACAATAAGAATCCTCATTGTTTCCAACATCTCCGTGGTTGAGATTCCATCACTGTTCTATCTTGGGTCTCCAGGAGGTCCTTGCTACAAATTTTCTTCCATCCTGATTTGTGCACCCTCCTGAGCTGCCATAATTTACAAAAACAGAAAGGGATTTTTGTTTGTAACCATAAGATTTATTAGTTTTACATAAATCAAAATAAATACTAAGCAACTAATGTGGCCCTGTTCAGGCCCAGTGTTGTAGCTTTTTCTCTAATACCATATGTAATATACCTCAAAAAATTGTTTGAAGAAAAAAAAAAATTGTTTGTATAAATATCCTTGAATAGTTCGAGATTCAAGCAAGTAAGCTTTCTGCTATAAAGTTTGAGTCTGAAAGTTTGCAAGAGTCCTTACTATCATCGACTGTCATTACCATTCAACTTAAAGTTTTATAATCGACGATAAGTGTTTACTCCTCATTTCAATGCTTATTTCAATTCCTGTAATTATAATTACTTTCCTATCTGTTTGTACCTACAACCATTACCACAGTCTTAACAACACAAATGACTTTGGGACTTTATGGCCAAATCCTTATGTGTTAGATCCTACAAATAACCCACTACCATATGTTTATAATACAAACAACTTTGGGGGTTGATTTCCTAGGCCTCATGCATTAGTCCATACACATAATCATACGATGAAAACGACCAAACGAACTTAGGTAAAAGTAGAGTATTAGTCTATACTCCTCTGCGAAAATTTTAAATATAAATAGACCCTATAGTTTTTTTTTTTAAATATCTGGATAAAGGATAGTGGTTAGGTAAGGCCTTTTGGTTAAACTCAGAGTACGAATATTTCATAATCCTATGATCATATTCAAATTCACCTGCACCATTGGATTACAAGTAATGGGTCTCGCGCTTATTCCATATGCCCATTGGTTGTGACCATGGGCCTAATCAAAGTTCCTTTCACATTTCGACATTTAGGCATTTCGGTAAGTTGCAATCCCCGAAATGGAGCCAGATCAAGGGTCCAGAAAACTTTATAATATGATCCCTTATTTTCTTAATCGAATGGCTAATGGGATTTCGACATTTTTCCCTTCGAGTCATCGTGACTCCAACATTATAAAATTCATGGTCACAAAATCTCCAAAGTGTTCGAACGGTTCACATAATCCACTGAGATGGACAGTTGACAGGATTTCGGAGTTTTTCCTTTCGGGTTTTCGAGACTCACAATAGTCCCTTTTGGCATTTCAGAGTTCAAGACTTCATGATGGTGGAGTTTCTTCTTTCTATGTAAAACCCCGAAATAGAAAGTTTCGATGTGACATAAACTTGTTGATGTCACACGTGGATTGACATGTGTCGAATAGCTACCACATGTCACTTTGATTCATGACTTACATGTGCCTGAAATGTTGAATCAGCTTGACACTTGTCATTACCTGATTGTGCCACGTGTCCTTAGCTGACATGGTTTGTTCATGTGTCTGTTTCGGGATTTCAAGGTTCGCTACTTCAAAGCTTAAAGTTCCTTTGATCTTTGATTTCCCGGTCTACAAAACTCTGAAATGGAGTCTTTGACACACTCTGATCTTTCGCATTTCACGATTTCATCATTCTTGTTGTGAGTGTCCTTTACACCTCCAACTCCTAGTATCCGAAACTCCGAAATGGATATTAAGTCATGGTTTCGGTACCGTTGATTAAAGGTAACCCATTTTGTGATGGCAAATTCTATTATTGGAAGTAAAACATCGTATGGGATGTTCGTTTCTTTCAATTCCAAACGAGATATGTAATACTATCTTTAAAAGAATTATAGGGTTTCCATTCCACCTACTTGTAATGGAATACTGGTTATTTTATTGGTTTAATATACTAGCGCCATATTGGCTACTTCCTCGAAAGGATTTTGAAAAAGGAAAAAATACTCGTCTATTGCCGACTATATGTGTATCTTTTTTATAGTTGACTCCAGATTGCATGATGGTATATGAATTCAGTTTGCACTTACTGTACTTGTGTTAATGACTTTCCTTTTGAACTTTTAGGTGATTGTGTTTTATTTACACAGTTAGGAATTTACTCAGGGGTATGTTTTAAATTTCAGGATGTCCCTTCTTCCTTGGGCCTTCACACCTCTCGTGATTAGTTCTAGTAATTAAACTGTGTTAATTCGATTCACTCCAATAATTTTCCAACATTTCAACCTATAACTTTTCATTAAACAACAGTTGATATAAATATGTGTAAATGATGTAGATGGTCTATAATAATTCTTGGTATTTGCAAGGTCACTTTCGTACTTTAAATATACATATATATATCTTAGACACTTACGATTAGGGCTATCTCCTAAAAAACAAATCATGACTGTTCAGGTGGTACATGGAAGAAATATTAGTTAATTACTCTACTGCGTTGCATGCCTTTATATATCAGAAATGTCCACACACACACACACACACACACACACACAGAGATATATATATATACTATGCAATTTTCCATTTTCATGCAATATGTAGGTAAACTTAAATCTACATCACAATTTACTAGTAGGGTTTTCAACTACGATGCTTTATCTTACTACAGTAGTAATCCAAACCACAACAAAAATCTTCTTTAAGGATTGAATAATCATATCTTTCCAGCTAGTATACTTTCAGGAACTAGTATTCATAGCAATAATGAGATGCAACAAAGATAATCCATTTCGAACGAGTAGAGAGACATGCTAGCAATTCCTAAGTTTTCAATAAGATGCATTTGATCTTTCGTCTTTAATATTATTTCTAATAGATACATTCTATCAATTATGTAACCATTTAACATTCAATGAGAGAAGGGACATAAATAACATATCTGAAATAATATGCTGAAAGACAAAGGGAACATCCACATTCCTCCCAATCGTAGAACAGGGCAGCCAAACTACTTGCCCTCTAGCCTAATCATGAATCCATGATGGCGAACTTGGAAAAGTTTCTCTTCAGCAATGTCCTGTAGTTCCAGCAGTTTTCGTTTGCCTCACACTCAATAAGTGTTCTCAACAACAAGTAAATCAAAAGTCTCCTTTCCCAGCATACTTGGTAGCATCCTGCCTCCTCTCATATGTTATTTATCATTTGCCTAGGTCTTTTCCCTCCCTTGGGAATTTTTGCAGCTTTCTAAATCCCTGATTTTCAGGGGCTGCCAATGGCCAAATCACTAATTTTCCACTTGTAATAATTAGCCCAGAGGTAGTTCCAACATGTTCCCCACTCATGGATTCATGGTCAGCTAAATTTAACATGGTTGTTCTATTTGTCCTCCTACAATCAATATAAAATATTATGTTTCCATACAAGTTTCATAGTCAAATAGTTAGTTGGGTCAAATCAGGTCTCTTCCCAACAGTCAAAATAATTAATTACAATTACCAAATTCGAAATTCGAAATTTCCATAAATGGAAAAAAAATTCCAAATTCGAATTTACTAAAAACAGAATAAATTTCCAGCAATTTTAAATTTCAAAAATATTTTATATTTGGGGATGTCACAACTAAGGAGAGTGGTTATCCTATGTAATGTAGTGAGATAGAGATATGGGCATCCCTATGGATTTTCCCCTAGTGGTTGAGCACTAGTGGGTGTATCAGATCCCTTCATATATTTTTCAAGTGTCAAACATTCCTGTAACCCTAATTGTAATGTAAAGGGTACAGGTCGGCCCCACCTTTTTTTAATTGATAATTAATGTAAAATATAATTAATATCATTAATATTAATTATATTATGAGATAAAGAGGTCGGACCTATTGTGCCAATAAACACTTCTGTTGATAGGTCAAGTCTAATATAAGTAAAGGTAAATTCCTCATTGAGGAATCATATCTTGTGTGTGTGTTTGGAAATTTCAGAAAGTACATCTTCTTAGGAAAAGTGAGTACCTCTCTTGGGCGCTAGTCTTATAGAGTTTGCAAGCACCCTCTTGTGTGCTAGGTTTTCTTGGGGGTGAAGGTATTTCTCTTGAAGAATATAGAAAAGGATTTGGCTAGGTTTTCTTCCCTTGTTGAGAAGTGTTTCCCAAGATACTTCTTGTGTTCTTGTGCATGGTGTTTCTTCTTATGATCTTGGTTGCTGCAATATAATTGTTTATATATTCACAAAACCACTTTCCAAGACAAAGTTCAAGGATTTATGTGAGAGACTTGGCATGGTGGATAATTCCTCCCTAGCTAAGAGGGAGTGTTGATGATTACAGTTGTGTCAGACATTCTCCATGACACAAACCTGAGAGAGAGCCCCTAAGAGGGGTGTGTGGTTCCTATCTCAGACATAAATGGAATGTAGATATGGCCTCCTCCTTACAAAGAGTTGAGAATAATTCTAAATGATTCTCCTATGTAACGCAGTGAGAAATGAGATCTGCAGATTTGGACATGCTTGTGGTTGAGCACAATGTGAACATGTGAATTCCCATAGAGTTAGGTGCATAGTCATGAGACATAGATGAATATTATGTATTAGCCTCCTAGAAGAAGAGAGTTGAGATGATGAACTCTAGATGACTCTCCTGTGTAATCTGTTGAGTGGATGTGCCTGTGGATGAGCACATGTGAATGTGATCCTAGTGTCTAAGCACTAGTCAGAGTGGTTCTCCGGTGTAATGCAGTGAGATATAGATATGGAAATCCCTATGGACGTTCCCCAAGTGGATGAGAATTAGTGGGTGTTTGAGATCCCTTGCTATATTGTTCAAGATTCAGACCTACTTGTAACCCTAATTCTAATGTAAAGGGTACATCTCAGCCCCACCTTAATGCAATTGATAATTAATGTAAAAGATAATTAATCCAGTTATTATTAATTATATTGTGAGTTAAAGAGGTTGTCCATGTTGTTCCAATAGACACTTTTGTTGACAGGTCAAGTCTAATATAAGTAAAGGTAGATTCCCCATTGAGGAATCATATCTTTTGTGTGATTTTGGAAATTTCAGCAAGTACATCATCTTGGGAAAACTACACACCTGTCTTGGGTGATAGTCTTCTAAGGTTTGCAAGCACCCTCTTGTGTGATAGGTTTTCTTGGTTGTGAAGGTATTTCTCTTGAAGAATATAGAAAAGTATTTGGTTGGGTTTTCTTCCCTTGTTGAGAGGGGTTTCCTGGGACACTTCTTGTGTACTTGTGCATGGTGTTTCTTCTTGTCATCTTGGTTTCTGCAACAAATTGTTTATGGTTTAAGTAAAATGCTAAAATGGATTGAACTTCATGCTTAATCCTAGATTATTGAAAAATAAACATGGTATTTCCCACACAATCATGAATTAAATCAACATGGAAGAAGATGATAGATCTCTTGCAGTCTGGTCTATGTTTTGAATTTGTTTTGTTTCCATTTGTCCTTGATTCAATTAATAGTTTATGAAAACACTATGGCTGAGAGGGATTAAATATATAGAGGTGAAAACATTTTTAGAGTGAAAAACTTGAGGAAACGCTAATGCCTTTCACCTCCATAGATTTCATCCCACGTTACTTGATATATATGGGGTTAATATAAATCCATATTGATTATATATTAAGACAAACATATAGCTTATACTCTTTAAAAAAAATATCAATATTAGAAAAATATAAAAATTAATATAGTTAAACAAAATTATATATTGAAAAATATTATTCAATTTATTACATTTTAATTTTATTTTCTTATTCAACATCAACATCAAAATTCATTATATAAGTATTTCAAACATGATTATCTTTTTTATATTTTCATTAACTTTAAGTGCCCAAAAAAACCATCATTACTTTTCACTCATATATTTAATATTTTATAAAATTACTATTTTTTTATTTACAATTTTGAGAGATTAATATTTATTATTTTATAAAATTAACATTTTTTTATTCACAAGTTTACATTATAAATATTTAAGGAGTAGGCTAAATGGGGAGCACTCTTCCCTCCCGAGTGTCCTTACTCTAGTGTCTGTGGTTCCTTTGACGGTTGTGGTTAATCCATAGAATAGAGTAGAATAGCCTACTCCCATGATGCCCTTCATCATTCATAGGCATGAAATAAATGACGTTAGCGCGGTCATCCGCACAACTTTCAAAATTTGATAAGTTGACGTGGGCAGGTCGACATGGGACATGGATATTAATGGTTCCATAACCTTCGTTTATCCTATGTAATTCTCCTACCACCTTTCAAACAGATGTAATTGGTATATTCTCTTATTTAATTAATGATTGTGAGGAAATATACATGGATGACTTCACAACATATTGAAATCAATTTGATGAGGCATTGGAAAATTTGGAGAAAACACTAATAAGGTGTAAAGAATAAAAAAATTCCCTTAATAATGATAAATGTACAATGATGTTAATTGATGGCATTGTATTGGGGCACCACATCTCAACTAAAAGAATCCAAGTGGATTCAACAAAATTTAAGGTAATATTAAACTTCTCAACTCTTTGTTTACAAAAAAAGCTACGAAGTTTCTTAGGATATATTTTTTACTATTGTCGCTTTATTGAAATTTTTTCACATATTAATCATCCATTGTTTGCTTTTCTTAATAAAAATTCTAAGTTTTTGTGGACAAAAAGTTGACAACATGCACTTGAAGAACTGAAATATAAGGTGTTTGAGGCTCCTATTTTGAGGGGGGGGGATAGTGCCCTCTAGTTTCACATCTCTACAGATGCATTAGAAATTGTCATTGGAGTTGCTAGGAGGAAATGATCCATAAGTAATTTACTATGTATCAACAAAAATACTTCACCTAGAGAACTAAATTTTACGGTCATAGAGAAATAGTTTCTTGTGGTAATACATGAAATCAATAAGTTTCATCATTAAATCATAGGATATGCAATAATATTGCACATTAACCATGTTTCCATAAAATATTTAATGAAAAAACCTATCAGTAATGGAAGGGTAACTAGGTGGTTATTGCTATTATAGGAATATGATATAACCATCATGAATTAACTAGGGAAGGATAATTTAGTGTCCTATTTCCTTTCAATAATTACATATAATGAAAAAGATTCACCTCCATAACAATATTTCCCTAATGAGTACTACTTTTGGTTTCTACTAACTCTCCTTGGTTCGCAAATATCGTTAATTACTTGGCTGCAGGGAGACTTCCACATTATTTATCTCCAAAGGAGTGTCATAAGATCTTTAAAATAAGTTGGATATTCTCATGGATCGACAAATTTTTATTCTACAAAAGATTAGATCTTATCATCATGAGATGTGTGCGAGAAGACAATATCTATGGGATCTTGAAATACTTCCATGACAGTCCATGTGGAGGCCACTTTGCAGACAAGAGGACTAGGTACAAGGTACTTCATCAAGGGTACTATTGGCCCACTATCTTCAAAGATGCCAAGGAATATATAAAAATGTGAGATAGTTTCCAGTGCATGGGAAGACTAGTGCAATCATATGAGATTCTATTGTATCCATACTTGGATTGGAATCTTTTGATAAATGGGCCAGATGGGCCCTGGACTTTCTAGGATCGATCAACCCTCCTTACAACCATAACTATGACATACTAGTATGCACATATTATGTCACAAAATGGATGGAATCTAAGGCACTCCCGACCATGACAAAACAAGAAGTACTGGGATTTATTCATGAAGAGAATTTAACCATATTCGAGATACCCTGGAAGTTAGTTATTGATGGAGGAACTCAATTAACTTCAAGAATCATTAAATACTTAATGGATAGATATAATATCAAACACAGGGTCAAAACACGATATCACCCACATGCCAATGGATAGGTAGAAGGGAAAAAAAAATTCTTAAGGCCATCGTCACCAATACTATTAGAGTACACCTCAAGGACTAGGCTGATACACTACCCAAAAATCTATGGACCTATCGAAAAACATGAAGGAATACCACTGGCTACAACCATATGAATTGGTGTATGGAAAGAGATTACTAATATGGATTGAAATAGAAATCGAGGCACTTAGAAAAAAATTTCAACTTGGAATGGAATCAACTGAAGCTCAGAAGTAGAGACTCCAGATAAATGAACTAGATGAACTTCTTTATTCTTCCTTGCACAACAAAAAAGTAATACAACACCAAAGAAATCAGTAGAATGACAACTTCATCAAAAATAATAAATTCAAAGTTGGATACTGGGCCATGTTATTTGACTCGAAGTTCAAAGATTTCAGAGGGAGGCTCCACACTTTATGGCTCATGCCTTATGATATTTATATTGTATATGAAAATAGATCCATCAAACTTCAAATCATTGATGATGAAAAAAATCCTTTGATGGAAAATGGACATAGGCTTCAACTATATCATATAACCAAAACAAAGAAGCCTTTTTTAAGAGGATCACTAGTGAATGGACCGACAATGATATAGAAATTGTCAACAAGGGGGGAACCCCTACTGAATGATTCATTCTTGTCCCCAAAAAAATTATAATAAGAACCCATGTATGAAAACCATTAGGGGTACACTTGGGGGCATGTTTTGTGAAAATCATCTTATGCTAGTGTACGATATGCTTAAAAAGAAGAAGAAAAACAAGAAGAATGAAATTTCATGATTTCGTGATGGTTATGTCAAGATCCTTTTGATCATAAATTTTTACTAACAAAGTTTTTTTCAGGATATGCAGGGGAGATGAATGTTGCAATTCCATTTTTCATCTCTAGTGTTGAAAATTTGGAATGTTTTTGTTGCAACTCCTATTGTTGTGACTCTTGTTGCTACAACTTCTATTGCTGCAACTCTGGAATTTTGTTGTTGCAACTCTTTTTGATGCAACTCATGCTGTTGTAACTCCTGTTGTTTCAACTCTTATTGATGCATCTCATATTGCTACAAATCCTATTGTTTTCACTCTTGTTGTTGCAACTCTGAATAATGTCATTGAAAATTCATTACTAAGGTACGAACAATTGATTTATGAAAAGACAACTCCTGCTGAGGAACCATATCGATTTGTAGTCCTGACAAAGACGTCGGTGATACTCTAGGGAATCACTATTGAAACTCCTCACATTGTTGCAAGTATGTAACATTTTTGCAAATCCTTGTACCATTGTTTCAAATTTGTTCATTTTTGCAACTCCAAAAAATTGTCGCAACTATGCACATTGCCACAACTGTTCCCATGGTAACAACTATGAACACTACTACAACCTTGCACATCATTGCAACTCATAACATTATTGCATTGTCACAACTCAGGATGTTTTTTCAACTGAGAAGTGTCAACCACTGCCAGTCAGACTACTGTTGCAACTATTGATGTCGACGAGGATCCTAGTTATCTCATAAGGCTAACATGCGAACATGTCAAAGGTGCGAGCCATCATGACCACACATGGAAATTCATAAGGAACACATCCCAATATATATAATGAGTAGGCATTTATTGGCATAATAATGATCTAATTACATCACTAAACATTTCCACGCACTCATAATTTCCCAAACAATGACATATTTACCCCATCCCAATGTCATTCCCATCCATAATTTAAAATCTCCACGCTTCGAACCATTCTTTTTTTGTTTCATCCACAATTTCCTTGAGCTCTGAGTAAGAAGAATGGGGGGATTTCTAGACTGTAGAGAACCTACAAAGAATCTCATGCTAGAGGAATACGAGAATACTGGAGAAATTTTCCAGAAGGGAGGATGGATGGAAAACTTAAACAGGCTACGAGTGTATGACAACAATGTGGCACTTGAATTTTCCATAAATTTCAGAGAAATTAGGACCAAGGTATCTGAAATAGTGATGCAGGTGATAGAGGAGGTGATAATAGAGGTAATTGTGCTTCCTTAGAAAGGAAAATGAAGGTATTGTTTATGAAGGTTGAAGCCTAAAATCCTCGAGTAATTCCTTGAACCAATAAAATATTTGGTCAAGAAAGGTTTGAGATTTGAAAAAACATAATTATCGAGCCTATGGTAGGAATTTTCCATCATCATGAAATGATAAATCACATGTGAGGGTTGCTACGGGGATATATACATACAACATATATGTTTATTGAAACACGTATGCCATGATAGGTTGGTTGACATGTTGCTTTTCCTCTGGACGATGTTGTAAGCCATGGCCACACATATATAGAAATCCTTCCACCCTAGCGAAGCCCTCTCACACCATGAGCTCATTTAAATTTTATAAGGTGATGAAACCTTATAAAAGGACATGGAGTGAGGTGATGAGAAAACTAGTCATCATTGTAACCCAAACTAGAAGATCCATAACTACTGCAAATACACCATAGGGAGAGAAGGACATAGAGTGAGGTGATAAGAGAACCAATCATTGTTGTAAACCTATATAGAAGAGCCATAACTATTGCAAATCCACCATGAGACAATGACACTATAAATCCAAAGCTAAAAGCTACTGTAACTATAGAGTTCATAGCTATTATAGCTTTGGATGTTGTAGATGTTGTATCTCTAGAGGACGAAAATTCTACAAATCTCGAAACTACAGCTGTTAAAAAAGAAACTACCAATGGTTTCATAGAGGTAACAAGGAGAAAACCCACGACCAAAATGCTTCCAAGGACAAGAAATAGGCCAACAAATTTGATGACCTGGAACGAGAAAAGGACAAGATACAATGTTTCCATATGGAAAAGTAAAACCCTTGTTGTTACACAAGAACCAACAAGAGAGGAATATGATGAATAAATAGTTGCAACTCAAGATACAATGAGGGATGGTAAACAATTTGTTGGGATTGCACCTAATGAAGAGAAAATGGTACAAACCCTTGTTATTACACAAGAAATAATAAGGAAAACCCTAGAACATGAACTTTCTACAATTCCATAGGTCTACACAAATGACGAAGATGTTGAAACTACAGAAAAAAACAAGGCCATTGCTTCCCTAGAACTGACCAAATTTAGGAGAGATAAAATATTAAATACCCTTTTCTTGCACCTTTGTGATCATCACTTTTAAGGGAGAAGTGGATGCTTGAGAAGAATAATAGGAAGCTTCAAGCCTCTCTCAATTCATTAGGATATGAGCTAAGACAGGAAAGGAATTTGGATATGTTAAACTACCTTTCTGAGGAAATAAGATCCATTGTTGTTGAACAAACATAAGACAATCACCCTATTGAACCAACATATGCCAACTACACTACTGAAACAGCAGAGGGAACTCACCCTACTAAACTATCAAAGGCTAACAACCCCACTAAACCAACAAACGACACCCACCTTGTTGTCGTAGAGGCTAGTCATCTTGCTGAAGCAACAAAGGGAATTATCCCTACTAAATAAGAAAAGAACAGTCAACCTTCTAAGCTAGGAGAGGAAATCCATCCTATTTCCATAAAGGAAAATCACCCTACTTCCACACAAGAACTAGCAAAGGTCAATAACTATGTTGACACATGAGAAATAGCATGGGAAATTAATTTTGTCGATACACTAGAACCAGTACAGGAAGCACAAGTGATCCATATTATTTTGAGAATAACATGAAGGAAGAAATATAAACGATATCTAACAATGAAAAAATATATAAGAGAACACAAAAATATAGTGAAACCCAACTTCTATTACTAAATAAGATGGAAAAACACTATAAAACACAAAATGGAAAAATGGGGTAGATTATCTCTAAAAAGAAAGAGATGTTGGCTATGCTTCATTCATAAGAAGATTTACAATACACTCCATTGCATGCGTAAAGGGCCTCCTTCACCTCAATTATATATGAGAGAGTGAGAGGAGAACAATTCCCATGATGCATGTGGGATAAACTAGACTAAGTTTATAAAATTCCATAGGCATGTCAAACACTAGGACTTCCCAGGTGATCACCCATCCCAGCACTACTCTAGAATTACCTTCCATTTCCCATCAAAAGGGTGAATATCATGGCATATCAAAACCACGGGCTCAAAATGGTGATTCAATCGTTGAGGTGGATGGCCACTAAGATCCATCTAGATCATTCCTACCACTTTAGGAATAAATGGTCCCCATTGCGACAAGTTCCCTTGGGAGAAGGGGAGGCTTCTGCTAAATCTAAATCTTGGTGCACTACTCGCCTTACTAAAGAAGTTGTCCTGCTTATCTTGTTGAAGGATGTCACAATCCTTTTGTTCGAAGGGTTCAATCCGTTCAACCAATATAGATGCATGATATACCTGAGTGCGGGAGGACTCTATCGATGAAGATGTACCATAAAAAGTATGAATGGTTTTTTTATAACCATTCTTGACTTGGTAGTGTGTAGGCACCCCCGTAGGTGCAACAAGAACATATTGGTACTCGTCTACAATCTTGTTGATTTTCTTTTGTTGGATAGAAAGGTCTTGGGATGAGGTTACAGTGGTTGCAATGTCCTTATATTCACCTTCTGATCGGATTGCAAAGAGGATAAGCTTTTCATTATGACAGATTACTTTGTGGCATTATTTTTTTGGGACGATAGTCATATCTACCTCTTGTATCTGGTATAGCTGACCCCCGAGAGTAAGAACGATGCTACAGGTTTGAGACTCATAAAAAACATGATTCCTCCACATATATGGTTGGACTAAGAGAACATCACAAACTTCCAGTGGGGAAGCATCACACAATACCTCATCCTTGAAGGGATTTATGTCGTAGGACAAGAGACATTGTTGGATGACATGAAGATCTTGACCTTGAAAAATCCACCCGATGTTGTATGGTTGTGTGTGGTGTTGTCGAAAAATCCAACTGCTTGACAACCTCTGCTGAGATGATGTTATTTTGTCTTATTCTATAAAGAATAAAATTAAATGGGGTCCCCTTCACCGACATCTGTGAATGGAAGAGTCGCCCCCCCTCAGCAGGATCCTCTTCTAGTTGGATTGTTGTAGTTGGTTAGATTGTGTGCTAGACTCCTATAAGAAGGGAGTTCATATGATGAACTCCATATGACTCTTTTGTGTAGTACAGTGGGAAATAAGATCTGTTGAGTGGACGTGTCTGTGGACAAGCATAGGTAAACTTGATCCTAGTGTCTAAGCACTAGTGAGAGTGGTTCTCCTATGTAATGCAATGAGATAGAGATATGTGCATCCCTATGGATGTGCCCCTTATGGAAGAGCACTAGTGGATGTATGAGAGCCCTTTCTATGTTGTCGGCCCTATTAATCTAGTGGATGTATGAGAGCCCTTTCTATGTTGTCGGCCCTTTCTAGTGGATGTGGATTAATGTAAAAGACAATTAATCTAGTTAATATTAATTATATTATGAGATAGAGAGGTCGGCCCTATTGTGCCAATCGACACTTCTATTGATAGGTCAAGTATAATATAAGTAAATGTAAATTCCCCATTGAGGAATCATATCTTGTGTGTGTGTTTGGAAATTTCAGAAAATACATCTTCTTGGGAAAAGTACACACCTCTCTTGGGCACTAGTCTTATAGGGTTTGCATGAACCCTTTTGTGTGCTAGGTTTCTTTGGTGGTGAATTTCTTTCTCTTGAATAATATAGCAAATAATTTGGCTAGGTTTTCTTCCCTTGTTGAGCAAGGTTTCCCATGATACTTCTTGTGTTCTTGTGCATGGTGTTTCTTCTTCTGATATTGGTTGCTGCAACATAATTGTTTATATATTCACAAAACCACTTGCCAAGAAAAAGTTAGAGTAATTCTGTGAGAAACTTGGCCTAGTGGAGAATGCCTCCCTAGATGAGAGGGAGTGTTGATGAATACAACTGCATGAGACATTCTCCAGGAAACAAACCTGAGAGAGATCCCCTGAGCGGGGTGTGTGGCTCCTATATAAGACAGAGCTTGAATGTAGATATGGCCTCCTCCTTATAAAGAGTTGAGAATAAATCCAGATGATTCTCCTATGTAACACAATGAGAAAGGAGATCTGTAAAGTTGGACGTGTATGTGGCTGAGCACAGGGTGAACGTGTGAATTCCCATATAGTTGGGTGCATCGTCATGAGACAGATATGAAGGTGATGTATTAGCCTCCTCTAAGAAGAGAATTGAGACAATGAATTCCATATGACTCTCATATGTAATGCAGTAGGAAAGAAGATCTATTATGTGGTTGTGCCTGTGGATGAGCACACGTGAATGTGATCCTAGTGGCTGAGCACTAGTGAGAGTCTTTCTCCTGTGTAATGTAGTGAGATAGAGATATGGACATCCCTATGGATGTGCCCCTAGTGGCTGAGTACTTTTGGGTTTATGAGATCCATTTTTATATTATTCAATAGTTAGACCTTCCTGTAACCCTAATTGTAATGTAAAGGGTATAGTTGAGCCCCACCTTAATATAATTTTTAATTAATGTAAAAGATAATTAATATAGTTATTATTAATTATATTGTGAGTTAGAGAGTTTGGGCCTGTTGTTCCAATAGACACTTATGTTGACAAGTAAAGTCTAATATAAGTATAGACATACTCCCCATTGAGGAATCATATCTTTTGTGTGAGTTTGGAAATTTTAGTAAGCACATCTTCTTGGGAAAAGTGCACACCTCTCTTGGGCCCTAGTCTTCTAGGGTTTTCAAGCACCCTCTTGTGTGCTAGGTTTTCTTAGTGGTGAAGGTCTTTCTCTTGAAGAATATAGCAAAAGATTTGGCTTGGTTTTCTTCCCTTCTTGAGAAGGGTTTGCCAGGATATTTCTTGTGTACTTATGCATGGTGTTTCTTCTTATGATCTTGGTTGCTGCAACAAATTGTCTATGGTTTATGTAAAATGAAAAAATGGAATAAACTTCATGCTTAAGCCTAGATTATTGAAATCCATGCTTTGGCTTCCATATATGTGCATTTTGGATTCTGTATATGTATATTTATGGAAACCAAAATGCACATATACAAAAGCTCTCTTTCGTATATGCGCATTTTGTCTTTAGTATATGTGCATTTTGGATTCCATATATGCATATTTTGGCTTATTTATATGTGAATTTTGGCTTCCATAAATGTGCATTTTTTCCTTTCGTAAATGCGCATATACGGAAGACAAAATGTGCATATACAGAAGAGAGCTTCGGTATATGCACATTTTGGCTTCCATAAATACCCATGTAACGAAGCCAGAATGGGCATGTATGGAAGATCTCTTCCGTAAATGCACATTTTTTCTTTCGTATATGCGCATTTAGGGAAGGAAAAAATTCATATTTATGAAAGCCAAAATATGCATATAAGGAAGCCAAAATGTGCATATACAGAAGAGAGCTTCTGTATATGCACATTTTGGCTTTCATAAATATGCATATATAGAAGCCAAAATATGCATATATGGAAGCCAAAATGTGCATATACGGAAGGAAAAATGCCCATATATGGAAGGAAGAGAGATTCCATATATGCACATTTTGGTTTCCGTAAATACACATATGTAGAAGCCAAAATGTTCATTTATGGAAGCTCTCATTCGTAAATGCACAATTTTGTCTTCTGTAAACGTGCATATACAGAAGAGAGATTTCTTATATGCAGATTTTGGGTTCCCTAAATGCACATTTACTGAAGGCAATATGCGCATATACAAAAGATCTCTTCCTTAAATGTGCATACACAAAATGTAAAATGCCCATATATGGAAGCTCTCTTTCATATATGCACATTTTTCCTTTTGTATATGCGCATTTACGGAAGGTAGAAATGCACGTTTACAGAAGAGAGCTTCCATATATGCCCATTTTGGCTTCCGTAAATGCGCATGTATGGAAGCCAAAATGCGCATATTTGGAAGTTCTCTTCGATAAATGTCGATTTCTGTGTTCCGTAAATGTGCATATATAGAAAGAAAAAATGCACATATATGGGAAACAATTTCCGTATATGCGCATTTTGGCTTCCCTAAATGCGCATTTACTGAAGGCAATATGCGCATATATGAAAACTCTCTTCCCTAAATGCACATATATGTAATCTCTCTTCCGTAAATGCACATTTTTTCCTTCCGTAAATATGCATATAGTGGTGGGTAGTATATGCACATTTTTCCTTTTGTATATGTATGTGCATATACAAAATCTCTATTTCATATATGGACATTTTTCTTTTCGTATATGTGCATTTACAGAAGGAAAAAAAGCGCATTTATGAAAGAGAGCTTCTGTATATGTGCATTTAGGGAAGAGAGATTTCGTATATGCACATATTGCCTTCAATAAATGTGCATTTAGGGAATCCAAAATGTGCATATACAACAACTCTCTTCCATATATGTCATTTTGCCTTCAATATATGGAAATTTACGGAAGTCACGAATGTGCATTTATGGAAGAAAACTTCCATATATGTGCATTTTGGTTTCTGTAAATATGCATATACAAAATCCAAAATGTGCATATACGAAAGACCTCTTCTGTAAATGAACCATTTTTTTCTTTCGTAAATGCGCTTATACGGAAGACAAAATGTGCATATACAGAAGAGAGCTTTCATATATGCACATTTTACCTTTCGTATATGCACATTTAGGGAAGAGAGATTTCATATATGCACATATTTCCTTCAGTAAATGGGCATTTAGGGAAGCCAAAATGCGCATATACGAAAGATCTCTTCTGTATATGCGCATTTTGTCTTCCATATATGTGCATTTACGAAAGAAAAAAATGTGCATTTAGAAAAGAGAGCTTCCATATATGCACATTTTGGCTTCTGTATATGCGTATCTACGAAAACCAAAATGCACATATACGAAATCTCTCTTCTATATGTGCATTTTGCCTTCCATATATGCGCATTTTGGCTCATATATGCTTATTTTAGTTTCTTTATATGCGTATTACGGAAACCAAAATACGAATATACAGAAGCTCTCTTTCGTATATGCTTATTTTTCCTTCTGTATATGCGCATTTTGGCTTCCATATGTGTGCATTTTGTCTTCAGTATATGTGCATTTACGGAAACAAAAATGCGCATATATGGAAGCTCTCTTTTGTATATGCGCACTTTGGCTTCCATAAATATTCATTTTTTCCTTCCGTAAATGCGCATATACGAAATACAAAATGCGCATATACAGAAGAGAGATTTTGTATATGCACTTTTTTTCTTCCGTATATGCGCATTTACAGAATACAAATTGTGCATTTATGGAAGAGAACTTCCATATATGCGCATTTACAAAAGCCAAAATGTGCATATATGGAAGCTTTCTTTCTTCTGTATATGCACATTTTGTCATCCATATATGCACATTTTGTCATCCGTATATGTGCATTTTGGCTTCCATAAATGCACATATACAGAAGCCAAAATGAACATATATGGAATTTTTTTCGTAAATGCACATCTTCCATAAAGGCACATATACAAAAGACAAAATGCCCATATACAAAAGAGAGCTTCCATATATGTGCATTTATAGAAGAAAAAAATTTGCATTTACGGAAGCCAAAATGCGCATATACAAAAGGAAAAATGTCCATATACGAAAGAGAGCTTCTATGTATGCGCATTTTGGTTTCCGTAAATGAACATATACAGAAGACAAAATGCGCATATAAGGAAGGCAAAATGTGCATATACGTAAGAGAGATTTCATATATCCGCATTGTGGTTTCCATAAATACACATATATATAAGCCAAAATGCATATATATGGAAGCTCTCTTCCATAAATGTGCATTCTGCCCTTTGTAAATGCACATTATACGCAAATTCATGGATTTTTTTTTTTTCAGAGTCAATCTTAAGAGTTCACAGTCACCATCAATCTCCTTTCAAACCTGACAAACATATCTCCTCCACGTGGTCGAAGTAGTATTTTGGGGTTCTAAATATTTGGGCACTCTGATGGACCACTTTGAAATACTTTAAATCGTGATTTTTGATTCTTTTCCGATGGATGGTGGGATCTCAATCTTGGAGTATATTCATGGGCCAATCTATCATTGATCATCACCATTGTTTGATATTTCGATTGAATAATTTGAACTCTTGTCAGACTCATTCAAGTATTAATCCTCATTGTTGATTTTCACAGGATGGACGATCCACATCTCATTTCATAATGTTGTGGTGAGAATGGAATTCGAAGTGAGACTTTGAATTGAATTTCTGATGGACGGTGTATATTAGTCTTCGAAGTTGATTCAATCGTCCAATATCCATTGTTGATATTTCTCCCTAATGAACGGTTCTAACTCGTCGTCGAAGTACTGTAGTCAGAATCGGTTATGCGACAATATCTGGTGATGGTTCGATGAATGGTATATATTTCTCAATGGTCTACTCCGATGGATGACTAGATCTAATTGTTGCAGACTTGGTATTGGACTGAAAGTTTGATAGGATATAGAAAGTATTTGAATCAACACACAAAACCTCTCCTTTTCGGGGTCCAATGGACGATCAATATGATTCATCAATCTCATGAGGCTCTCTCCCAGATCTAATCTTAACTGTCGGTTTATAATTTTTGTAACTTCTGAATTTTACATAGATAGACTCTCAATCTAGTCTCAATTTCCTGCAAATACGATCACCTGCTACTCTGATCACAAGATGCAAATATAGAATTCAAAAAACACACAAATGGAGAACACAACTTCAAAAACACAATTATTATTTAATGATCAAAGGAATAAAATATAGCAGTGGTAGTTTGTTCCTTCGTGGTCTCTTGAATACCTTTGCAAACACAGTCTCACACTCGCTCTTCTCACACTTTCTTACCTTTTTCAATACAACAATAATCAATAAAACTTAGAGCTCTGAGGTAGCTCACAAACTAACAAAATCTTGAGCTATCCAAACCAATTTCAAATCTAGAATTTTGTTCTGAAATATCAACAACAAAGCAATAAAAATTTAACTATTCAATAGAATATATCTTCTAGAAATAGCTAGCTATTAAAATTTAAATGAGAGATTTAGGGAACCAACTCCCTTGCTAAATGTTTGTGACCCATTAGGTCAACCTCAAAAATTACTGGGAGATGCTCCTACATAAAAAAAGTAAGGCAATTGGGGTTCCTAAACATGATTTACAACCAATGCCTTCTTGCACTACTAACCTTAATTTGGTGCACTCCATATTTACAAGCCATTTCCTATGCATAGTCCCCTCCCTAATTTCTCTACTTTCCATCCTTACAAAATAAACTTGGTGTCAATGAAGTAATGAAGGTTCAAAAGGTTCCCCAATGGCTCCAAGGTCGATATTTATGTACTAAACTCCCTCACAAGTATTCCCTTGACCTCAAATTGGGTTATCTAGCCATTGTGTTGTTTATTTCGGTCATTGTTCTTCCATACATGTTAATTAAGCATTACAATATGTTGTATTTGGTATGGTTCTTATGGTTGTGATGTGGCTAATGGGTACAGTAAAATATTGGATCATGTACTCTTCGAGAAAACCCATAGTGTCTAGACATATCAAGGTAAGTAAAATTTTTGTCATCTTGCTTGAATGTCATTTTTTCACCATTATTTCCATGCAATGATATAAGTTCTATATGAATTTATTTCATATTCTACCCTATTTTTATGCCATTGTTCCACATTTCTTACACTGCAATGACTTCTTGTTGTGACTATTTTAGAGGTTTTTTTTAGTTTTAAACAAACATTTTCTTGCATTGGGTGATAGAAGTTGTTAGTATGAATAATATGTGCTTGGTAGGGTAGGATGGAAAAGAATATGACATGTGTAACCATCACCTAGATCCACTTATGTTGGTGTGAATTTAATTTAAAATTGCTTTATTGTTGCAACATGATAATGAGTAGATGACTCTCTAAAGTCAATCAATGGGTGTTTGAGTTTCATGCATGAGGGAGCTTTAGTTAGTTTTCCAAGTCTACTGGTTGGTATTTGGCATTCAAATTATTGGAATGAGAAATGATATGGAAGCATTTGTCCTCTATGTAATGCAACTTATTTTAATCAGATAAATTTAGTTAAAATTATTTTTTATTTTAAAAATAAATGTGTGTGTAGTGCATAATCCAAGTGTTTTAATATTTAATTAAGCATAATCCAACTTGATTATGGATTTTTACACTACTCAATACATCTATATAATTAATTTAAGCACCATAAGTATGTCCTTCTAGCTTCCATATGAAAATGTATAGATTTTGAATTCTATCATCCATTGAAACTTTTTAAAGATGTGATAATTGACTATGATGCTACAAACATTTTGATTGTGGGTTTGATTTTCCTTAATTTTCTTGCATATGAAATCAAAAGGGCATTATCCAATATCTAATTATTTTCAAGTTTTTGTTATATAGGTACTACATAATAAAATGTCTAAAAGAAAAAATAACCAACCTTCTATCAAAAATTTCTTTGGAAGGATACTACATCACAAGTTTTATCACTTAGTTTAATCACCTCATACAGAAAGCATAATTTTTATTTCAATAAATACCTAGATATATTGGGATATAATGAAGAGTGTGTTGAAGAATTCCAAGGGAAACCTAACACTAAAAAAAAAATGGATGAAAAACTAATCAACTAATAAAGAGTATCATAATTTTGATTTCAATGAAGACTTAGATATATAGGGTTCTAATGAATAATGTGGGAAATGGAAAATTAATCACCAAATAAAGAGTATCATAATTTTGATTTGAATGAAGACTTATATATGTTGGATTATAATGAATAATGTATTGAAGAATTTCAAGGGAGAACCTAACCTTAAAAAGAAAGGAGGAATAGAAAACTAAATATAAGTGGTTGAAAGAGACAAAACATCTATAATATATAGTTATAAAATGAATACTTAGCTAAACACATATGGATTTCTTTACCATGCAACATGATTTACTAGTTGTTAGTATCAATCCAATCATCCATAAATTATCACTAGGTATTTACAAAAAACAAAACCATCATTAATTGCATTAGATTTCAATCATTGATAAACTATCACAAGTAGGTATGTAGGAAGATCAAAACTATCATTAATTACATTAGATGCCTTGATGCAACATGGTTTGATTCATCAATTTTAATTTTCTGTTTACCTTTGTGATGATGTTATGTTTCATATTGTATAAATTTCTTAAAAAATAATCCTATTTAGTTAATATATTTGGTTAGAATTTGATTTTTAATTCCAGGATTTTTACTCCATTCAATAAAAATTGAAATACTCTT
This sequence comes from Picea abies, assembly GCA_900067695.1. Classification (NCBI taxonomy): domain Eukaryota; kingdom Viridiplantae; phylum Streptophyta; class Pinopsida; order Pinales; family Pinaceae; genus Picea; species Picea abies. The sequence continues at coordinate 25,390 of CBVK0100154358.1, forward strand.
CAATTAAAATTAAGTTCTCTACAAATAAAACCAATCAACCTCATAATGAAATCTCCCATTACAAGTGTGCAAAGTCACTAATGAATGAATTTTAAGTTTAAGATCTGTTTTATTGTGGACTCATTGTCAACATGAACACCAAATCAATTAATTTAGCAATTAATTGATCCAACAAACAACCTTCAATCAAATAGTTATGCACTGCATATGGATTTCAACTTCTCCAACACATATTTTCAACAATGAATTGTGGATTTCAACTTCTCCAACACAACATATACATTTCTCTTGTATTCACAAGGTAAATTAAAAAAAAAACAAATATAATATAGATAATAGATTATTTAATTGATATCAAACTTCATGCAAAAACACATTTTGAAAAAAAAATCTTAAAATATTTGGGGTGTTCATCAAATTTAACTCCTGGAATCACCCCACCCATTGTGGTCCTTGTTGTTCTGTATTAACACGTGAGAATTGTATTTCCTTAACACAAATGGAGATTAGATATCACATGGAACCAGGTAGAGAGCAAGATGCACAGACATCCTGATAGGCATATTGACAAGCTGCATTTAAATCGCCGATATAGAGGTGGGTTGGACCATTATTATATTTGATTTCTAAAGTAAACCTCACTAGACCATCCATCTGCAGAACTCTCTCGCACTCTCAACCCTCCAGTACACTTGAAAACACATTTCAGACAATGTGCAGTCACTCCCGGAAAATAAAATGAAAAATGCAACATTATGTTGAAAAGGATTCAACTTTCAGTAGGGAAAGGGAAAGATCCATAAATTGATTCACCCTACTCCATTGAATTGAATAGAATGTTTTCACTCATTCAAATAGAGAGTATTGCCCAAAAATAACACCATACTGCTCAAAGAAATTTATAAATAACACTAAAACAACAGAAACCCTAAATCTGTCCACTCTATAGTATTATGTCAAATCAAAGATTGCTGAAAAAGAGATTTTATTGATTGTCATTGCACATAAAGCAAGGACCGTGACGAGATCCCTTTATCTTCTAAATGGTTAAACAATGAAGTAATATAGGGGAACATGCAAAATATTGTGTCTCTCATCAAGAAAAAAGAATAACTACGACAAAATTCACACCCATAATGTGGTTTACATAAATAATTCGATATAGATCAGAAATATATATAAGAAGAAATAATTACTGACTCCCCCTACCATAGAAATGGACCAAAGAGCAGCCGCAATAGATCTCAGTAAAATCAAGAGGCCAAGAAGGAGATGAATGAGACGATCAGGGCGACGAATAAAGAGGGAACGATGACCATTGGAGCAGTGCCTGCCTCCATTGTCGGACTGGGAGGTGCTGCTTCTGCTCCGACCATTATCATCACAAGAGCCAAGAGAGCTGCAAATGCGTAATTTCCTGCGCCTGCCACGACCACATGTTACTGTTAATTGATGTGGAAAAGGACAAACCCTAAGCACAATACCTTCCGAGCTAATTTGAATATCAAACAGACCAACCCAACTTCGAAGCTGCAAGAATTCGATAAGACGAAGAAATGTTCTTTGAAAAATCAAATTTGGAATGTGCGCCGTGGGGTAGGAGGGAAAAATGAAATTTGAAATGGATGTGGGAGGGAAAAACGAAGGTTATGGCACCATTAATATCTGTGTCCCACGTCGACTTATCAAATTTCGAGAGTTGTGCGGATGACGGTGCTAACGTGGTTTATGTCATGCCTATGAGTGATGAGTGATGAAGGGCATCATGGGAGTAAGCTATTTTACTCTATTCTACTCATGAACCATCCACGTGGAGTGAGGACACCAAAGTAAGGATATTGGGGAGGGAAGATTGTTTAGGAGTTATCCTACTCTTTAAATATTTGTCGTGTAAACTTGTGAATAAAAAAATAGTAATTTTATTAAATAATAAATATTAATAGAGTAAACTTGTTCATAAAAAAAATTGTAATTTTATAAAATAATAAATATAAGAGTATAAGCTATATGCCTCTCTTAATTACGCCTAAAGATTTATACCTATTGGAGATGGGCACAATTAATCACCTTTTAATTTAAAATTCTAATCTCATGGTTAACAATTGAAAATGCTGGAATATTCTTAGTTGTCCTCCCAAATCAATGAATGTGGTTTACTCTTCATAGCTTCCTTGTGATTTACTCTTCATAGCTTCCATGTTTAACTGATTAACCTTTGGAATTACCACATTTAAGATTAACTTTTGGATTTCCTCAGCTCTATGTGGTGTGTTTCAACACAGAGTGTTGTCTATTTAGATAACTTTTGGCTTTCACCAACTGCAACACGAGCCACTTTGCGGCTATGCTAGTATATAATCAATATGGATTTATCTTTACCCGAGATCTATCAAGTAACATGAGGGATCAAATCTATGGAGGTGCAAACTTTAACTTTTCTTCGAGTTTTGCAATCTAAAAAAGTTTTCACCTCTATATATTTGATCCCTCTTAGTCCTATTGCGTTTTCATGAACTATTAATTGAATCAAGACCAAATGGAAACAAAACAAATTCAAAACAATATTTATTTTTTAATATATTAAAATATTTTATATTACATTAATATTAGAAAATATATTAATATATATTAAAATATTTTGTTTTTAAATATATTAAAAAACTAATTATATATCAAACTAAAGCTAATGGTTGAGAACATTCTTTTCCTCCTAGGAGGTTACACGTTCAAATTCAAAGGAGGATAAGATATGTATAGTGATCTAATGGTTGAGCCTCCTTTTTCCATAAACAGGGGGGACATAACTATAAAAGACAAACAATACTAATACATAATACATGTTAATTTTCCCAAAAAAAAAAAAAAACAGAATTGTCTAATATTTTTATTGAATTAATAAAGTTATCCAACCTGAAACTTCCAAATTAGTGTGTGAAGTGTTGGTACAACATTTGAAGTTTTTAAATTGTAAATCTTAGTCCCTAGTAATGCACTAATGAATGAATGAATGAATATATATATATATATAT
>CBVK0100154359.1:0-28417 GCA_900067695.1 Picea abies
TAGCTAGTTGATTACAATATTTGTAAAGACTCTACAATTTTATTAATGATGTGTTTGTGTGGAGGAGCAGTGGGATCTAAGGTGTCATCTACATCCAAGTTGGTCCTTACAAGGATGTAGCACAATCCAAGGCTTCTATTATAACAATTTAGCCTCCAGTCATGCCAAGTTTGTGTGTTGTTGAGAAATTGGGGAAGATGTTAGCTTTGGAGGCCAAGCATACAAAGGTAAATGAGCATTTTCTAACCCTTAAATACGAAGTTGTAATATGTCAATTTAATGGGTTATGGCCACAATTGGACGATTTGTACCAATGGATTCACTGCAACTAGACCAGACATTGTGATAACCTTATATGTTCCAAAGAGTTCTTTGTAGTTCAGTTTTACACTTCTAATGATTACCATAAAAAAATTGAGGAAGGACCTTGGTTTTGGGGAAGAGCGGGGCGCGTTGTTATCCCAATGTGGTTTCTAGATTTTGATCCTTCCACTATGGTTGTATCTAAAATGTTAGCTGGGGTCATATTCCCAAATTTATCTCTTATTTTTTGGTTGTATATATATATGATTGTTTATGTTTTGAGGTCAGGGAGCTTGTGTGATTATGAGGCTGGTGAGCCTAGACGCAAATAGGCCAATGCACATATCCATGTAAATTTAATCATGATTATTAATATAACATTGCATCATTGAGCGCTAACTGACTCAAACAAAAATATATGGAGGGCCTACTCCACCAGAAAAAAGGGAAAAGGGGGTGAGTCGTAAGTCTTAAGAAATATTTTATAATATTTCCGGAAAATGTGTAAATGTCAGATATATTATTTTATCCTAAGTTCTCGAGGGTAGGCAACTGGTCACCAAGTGGTTTAAAGCTACTTTTGGAGGTGACAAGTGTCAAGTGGAAGGCATGCAATATATATTGTTGGCCTTAGTGTATTTTGGCCATTATGGCATGCGAGATGATCCAGGATTCGGGGAAATGAATTCATGTTGCAGGATCTCATGTGCAAAAGGGGGTCAGACTCTATGGAAAATCTGATTATTACCTTATCTGCAACAAGAATCTTGTAAGGAGTTGAGAAGCTTATAAGGAGTTGAGACGTTGTAACCAGAGCTTCATTGTCGAAGAGTCGGTGTGGTAGATGGTGAGCAGTCTCTCTAGGTGAGATTGGTTGTTATGGAGTGGTTGTCAGACCCGTGGGCATACTCTCCAAAGTTTTGTAGAGAGTTGTTTCCAGGTGCGCTAAGCATTAATCGCAAGGCTCAGAGACTTCATGTCCAGCACGTTATTGATAAACCTGGGAAGGGAAGTGGGGCGGATGAAGGATTGTTGAGCAGAGAAGGGGCACACCTCCTTGGGTGTGACAGGTGCGTGGGGAATGAGAAATTGTGGGCTAGTTGCAGTAGTGGGCACTTAGGACTGGGCAATTGTGTTGAGTTTCAAAGCGTAGCTTGTCTCTATGATCCCTTTTTCCCTGGTGGAGTTAAGCCCTAGCTCGGGGGTGACCTCTTGTTTAGAGATTATGAACAACAGAGTCTATGGTTGGGAGGAGCGTCTGAGTCAAGTCCACAGTTGGTTACTTTCAATTAAGATAAGTATTCCTTATGTACTTGTCTTATTTATTGCGTGCATTTTTGTTTATGTTTGACATGGGTTAATTCTTGTATGTTGTTGCATATGAGTATTTGTTGTTATCATGTTTAATGTTACTTGTGCATGTAAGTATGGAGCTTTTAGCCTGTATTTGTAATTATGCATGGATATGATATTGGTGGTTAGTCTTTCCAGTTGAGTTAACCTTGTGATTTTGGCTGTGAGTTGTCGTGAAGGGGATTGAGTGGCCGAGTCCACAGGATTGTAGCATGTGTACATCAAGAGGCTTGAATTTGTGTGTACATATAAGGAAACAGACCCTGCGCATAGTGAAATCAGAAATGGCACATGACGCCTAGATGGATGTGCATGCAACTATGTTGTGAGATTAGTTTGTTGGTGCGCGCAGTTAGAGAGTTACTTTCGCTGCATAATGCTATGTTAAAAAGAGAATGATGCTTCTGCGGTTATAAGTTGCATGGCATGACTCAAGCTTGGGTTGAGTGCGTTACATCAAGTGATACTGCAGGAACTTGTGTTAGATTAGAATATGTTCAATGAAACTTCATAGTCAATTGCTCAGTAGAATGCGGGGGATGTCACTATTTGGTTGCAAAAGTTGAGGTGGTATGATGTGGCCCAACCTGGAGTGGATGGGGACGTTACAAAGTGGTATTAGAGCATGTGTAAGGTGGTAACGAGACTAAGTGGGAGACTGGGGTACATTACATGCCTGATGGACTGAGAACAGTGAAGGGGTACATTCCTTGGGTTGGGCAGGTCAAGAGGAAGAGAGTTGGAGGGAATCTGGGATAATTGTAGGAGAAATCCAATGGGTTGTGTGATACTTAATTGTGAGGGATTGTGAGGCACGCTTCTTTTGTGGATTCCTAGCCCCAACTGAGAGGTGACTTGTTGTTGAGATCTAGAACATAGAGTCTATGGTTGGGTGGAATGTCTTCCCCAAGTAGTTGGTTGCACAAACATTTTATAAAAGATAAGTGTTTATCTATTTTATTGAGTTATTTATGAGTTCATGGTTGTACATTTACTATGTGAATGAGAATGGTTTATATGTTTTATAAGTTGCATGCATGGTCTTTTAGAGTGTTGTAGAGGTATTTAGTTATACGTATCAGAAATTAGTTGAACATGTGTTAAAATCGTAGCTGGTAAGCTATAGGATTTGATTAGCAAAATAAATTTTCATTTTTATGTGTGTTTCCGCGTAGCAATGTTCCCTAGTTAAGATGGGGTACGTTACAAGGCTCTTCAAGGAAAATACTAAAATATTTACAATAACAAACTAAGTGGCCGAATTATGTCAAAAAGGCCCATAGAAACCACCAGATATAATGTTTTAGATGAGTATATTTCCACATGTCACCTTCCTCCATCTTTTAGCTCATGCAAAGGAAAAACTTGAGTGCCATTTGTCCTCCTCATATGCAAGGCACTCTCCAAGAGATAACTACTTCAATAAAATAATGGAAATTGCTTGGTCAATGAGGTAGGGCACTCTCTTAGATGTGTGCATGGATGCCAAGAATACAAGCTTCATAACCACCTTCAAATAATAATATTATTGTCTAGTCAAAGGAATAGGGTGAATCTATAAGTAGATGAGTAGTTTTCCATGTGTAAAGCTCAAAAGAGGGTGTTCTTCTAGATATGCTATGTGTCTCCATTAGTTGGCTCCTTCTAGAAGCCTTCTATTCACAAATAATATAAAATGGTTCTCTTTAGCTTGTGCACCCTGGGAACTTGAGCTTTCTTGACCATTTGATTGGAGTAATGCAATAAAATAATATCCTTAGCTTGTGCACCCTTGGTTCTGGTGCTTTTGTGGACAACTTTGAAAAAAATAACCATGAAGTGATCCTTGAACAAGTGTGCCCTAGGGAGGACTTCCTTTGTCCACTTAACAACCTCTATTATAATAAAATATTCATCCATGCATGCCCCTTGAAGAGAGAGAGAGAGAGAAGAGAGAGAACCCTTGAAGAATGTGTGTTTGTGTCCACTTTGACCAAGTCAACCCTAAAGATCTCACCCTAGATAGTGCACCCTAGCAACTTGTTCAAATGGATCTTCATCAAATCCATGAGATCTCCTCAAAATGTGTGCAAATGGATGCCCTTTGACCAAGTCAAACCATCACTAGTCACTTCACATGCATGCAAGGTGTGAACAAAGTTGTGCAAGGAGTGAATATATCCGCTTACTGGAACACACCACCTAGGGATGTGTGCATAAATGGACAGGGTAGATGATGAGGTGGATGGGTGGAATGGATAGTCAAAACCCTAGGGCGCATGACTAATTAACCTCCCTAGTCAACTCAAGGCTCAACTAACTCATCAAATCTCATGCTAAAGGATAAGGATGAAGCTTGAAAGGCTTAGCAAATGTAAACAAGGCTAGGCTAAAGTGAGGGCAAACTAGCTTTTTTGTGTGTTATCTTAACACAAGTGCCAAAGTGGAAGTACCTAGTCTCATGTGTACTACATGGACTTTAAGTTATAACGCCTAATGAACAATTAGCAAGTGAAACTTAGGAAAAAGGCCTTAGTGAAGAATTAAAACAATAAAGTACTAATAGGCCAATACTTAAGCACTCAACCTAAGATTTAGGACTTAATTAAAATATCATGAACTAATTAGGTGGGTTCACACTAAAAAAAGTAGAAATATGAGAATTGAGGGTTTAATGTGGTTTAGAACTTAGAGAATTATAGGCAAAATTGTACCATGCACCTTCTAGGAGATGGAGTGAAGTGAAATGCAAGTATAATTGTGAATTTTACTTAGGTGAAAGGTTAGGATGTGACTTGATATACAAATCACCTAGGTAAAATAATGAAATGTGATGAAAATGAATGTGTGAAGTGGATTTCACTTAAGCAAGTGTGATAATTTGTTGCAATAAACAATTTGCCAAGGTGAAATTATGGAATTGACATGGAACATGAATGAAATTATGGAATTGACATGGAACATGAATGAAACTAGGAAAGTACATCACCACAATAAATAGTCATGATCTAACCATGCAATACAAAGTGAAAGTGACTAAGGTGTGACTATGTGATTACCATGATGAAGAAAAAGATGCACCAAGGAAGCACCCTCCACCAATAATCCAACAGTTTGAAAGATAGAATCATCCCACCAATCAACAATTTGAAAGCTAGAATGATCCCACCAATCTGCACCAGACCAAATTTACCTCTCACGTCAATATGAAGGGTATACTCTTTTTTTTTCCTTTCGAAACAAAAACCACCCAATCTTTTGCTGGAGCAGGATCTAAACTATTGGGATTTGTCAGTTCAGGAACTGTGATAGAACCATTACAAGATGTGTTGAGAACCAAACTAAGACCCTGTGTGTTAAAATCCCACTGATTTACTGCTGGACCACAACCAAATGAACAAGTTGAACTTGCTTTATTGTGTTGCACAACAAGGAGAGGTTTTATCCAGAACCAAAAGGTAAAAGTCCACATGAAATCCATCTATAGACATTTCTTTTATGGCTTTGCCAAGCTCTTGGATATTCAGAAACTCCTCCAACATGGAGGCAAGCTCTCCTTAACCTCCTTTGATGGTTTGGAAAAGAAAGTGGACGACTTTGAAGTTTGAACCTTTCATTTGTGTAATCTCTGGCACCCCTTGGGACATGAAAATGGTCAAACATAATGATTCTAATTTCTTGACTATTCACTATTGTCTTTTTCTCAACTCTTTAGCAGGATATAAAGGTCGAAGCACTGTACCCCTTTACATGTACCCGACAATAAATTGTTTTCATCAGCTTTGTCACCCTACTTCACTTTGTATCAATTCCTGAATTTCACATAATCTTCTCTATCAAGGACATCTATCTTCGAGTTCAGTAAACCTTGACAGCTCTTGAGCCTCTAGTTCCACCCTGGAAGGTTTGCTTCTTCGTTGACCTTGTCTAGATATGTCCGAAAAGCCAACCTTAGCTTTCTTTCTTTCTAAGGTTTGTATTCACTAGCACCACTTCTATTACCAGAAGTCAGTGTGCCTCAGCTACAATAATTCCTCATCCCACCAATTTCCAAGATAGTCCTTGTCATAGATCTTGGTATTGAATTTCAAGGGGACCTTGGATCTAGAGAATTTGTAGGTCACCCCTGAGCTGGGACTAAGCTCCACCAAGCAAGGGAATCCTAGGCTAGGCAAGGTCAACGGAAGACACACATTTTATGAAGAAGGATTCTCTCCGAAGAGCCACTTATGTCCACTACTCACAGACTCTCATTCCCCACATGCATGTCCCACCCCAGGAGTATATACCTTCACTGTCACCAAAACAATCCTTCGGTTGCTAAACCTCCCTTGCCTTGGGCTTCAGCAACAGACCGGACCAGAATTCTCCGACCTCTATGGCAACTACAAAACTCCTTCCAGGAGTTCTCACTTCCTCCGCACATTCTCTCACCTGGAGAGAGTCGCTCACATGCCTAACAATGTGCTTCTTCAACCACAACCACCTCTCTCACCCGGAGAGAGTGTTGCACACAGGCATGATAGCCTGCTTCTTCAACTCTATTCCAGCACAAGGAGGACAACAAGGCTTAGTAAGGAACGAATGATGGTAGCCAATCACACTCAGCCACGGGACTGTGAGGTCACAACAACCCACAGTTATAACACACACGACATAGACAATTGCTTAGGTTTCACAGAAGACTCGGGTCGGCTTCAGAGGTGTGTGGCTATGCAGAGGTCCAGTGTAGAGACAAAACGGTTCTCGGGAATGATTCCAGTGAACTCAAGCAGAGTATGGAAGGTTCACAGAACGAATCAGGTGACAGATTTTGGGTCTCAGGTGCGTGCGTGAACATTGAAAAGGACGAATATAGAGGCCACAAAATTCACAGGAATAGACCAATCGACTTTCGGTTTTGGTTTTCAGGATTGCGTGACAGGAAAATTAAGCAGAGGTCATTCACAGACTCCGCATAGTTCAGACAGCGGACGAAAAAATGGAGGATGAACCCCCATCCCCGCTCAATTCTTGGGTTAAATTGCATATGTCTGGGCCAACACATGTTTCCCATGAAGCTGCATGCACTCCATCAATTATGCGTTCCCTTTTGCACACGTTGGGGCTACATGTGTTGCCTCCCCCAGGACTTAGGATAAAAACATACCTTTCACACCACTTTGGAATAATAATAAATTATTATTCCTAAGGACTTAAACCCTCAAGCTTAGCCCCTGTTCCTACCTCTCAGCCCCCTCTCCCTTACCCATACTATGGAAGCTTAGTCCCCCATCACTCTTTCTTCGTGGTCGATCGACGCGCAACGATGTTTGTATATTATATTAATGATCTTCATAATTACATATACAAAATCAGGCTCCTGGCCTAAACACTTAGGCTCTTCGGCCTAATAAACACATAAGCCCACCAACTTATCAATACTCGGCTCACCAGTCTACAAAACATGATTACAATTCATAAACATGATTACGATTCATAATATAACTAGGGCACTGTCGGGGGATATTACAATCCCCTCCCCTTATTTTTGCACTGTCCTCGGTGCAACTCTTTACACAACATCATCAAGCTTTTCAAAATCTTCAAAAAGATGTGGGTATTTTGCCCGTATAACATCCTCATGCTCCCATGTCGCATCCTCAGGACCGTACTAGGTCCACTGGACCTTTATGGGCCCTATGGCTCGATTCTAGAGTTGTTTGCTTTTCCGGTCCAATATGCACACATGATGCACTTGCAAGACACCTTCTTGCTCCACCTGAATCACATTCCAATCAATAACATGATTAGCATCGGGTATATATTTCTTAAGCAATGAAACATGAAATACATTATGTACAGTCATGGATGCAGGTAATGCAAGAATATATGCAACTGACCCAATCCTTTCTAGGATTTCAAATGGCCCACAAAATCTAGCTGCCAACTTGGCACAGTTTCCCAGCTTCAGGGAACTTCTATTTGCTTTTACTTTTAAGAAAACATGGTCACCCACTTTAAACTATCTATGGGTTTTGTTCTTATCAGCATAACTTTTCTGTCTGTCTTGGGCAACTTTCAAATTCTACTTAATTTTTAGCATCTGTTCTTCCATTTCCTTGAGCAACTCTGGCCCAATTACTGCCTTATCAGCTGGATTATCCCAGCTTACTGGAGTATTGCACTTTCTGCCATAAAGTGCTTCAAATGGGCTCATCTTCAATGATGCTTGATACCCATTGTTGTAGGCGAATTCTACCAAGTGCAGGTAGTCTTCCCATTTCGATGGTTTGTCCATCAAACCCATCCTTAGCGTGTCTTCTATTACTCTGTTCACCTTCTTTGTCTATCCATCAGACTCAGGATGATAAGCTGTACTGAAGTTCAGATTCGTTCTGAACCCTTTAAATAACCCTTTCTATAAATTCAAAGTGAATTTCGGGTCTCTGTCAGACACAATTGTCTTGGGAATTTTGTGCAATCGTGCCACCTCCTTCATAAAGACGTTGACAACATCCGTTGCCTTGTGAGTAGTCTTTAACGGAATGAAATGGGCAGCTTTTGTAAGCTTATCCACCACCACCATGATTGAATCGTGCTGCTTGCCGATTCTGGGCAATCTGGTGATGAAATCCATTGTCACCACTTCCCACTTCCACTTAGGAATGGGTAAAGGTTGCAGCAACCTTGCTGGGTGCCTGTGCTCAGATTTAACCTTCTGGCAGTCCATACATCTAGCGATGTATTCAACAATCACTTTCTTCATACCTGGCCAAAAGTAATGGCTCTTGACTGCTGCCACAATTTTCTAATATCCAGGGTGCCCTGCATAAGGCACATTATGCATTTCATGCAAAATCATAAGTTTCATGTCCTAGACTTTTTGTACAAAATTTTTGTTCTTGTACATAAGTGTTCCATCGGTTTCCAATTTATAATTTTCCACTTTCTGTGGCATCTCACCTTGTTGTAGCTTTGATACCAGCTCCATGTACTGCAAATCTGTATTTGCAGCTTCCAAAATTCTACCTTTTATATCAGTTCGATACATGCTAATGGCTGCAGCATGTAATTCATGTACTCTCCTGCTGAGTGCATCAACCACTCTATTCTCCTTCCCTTTGATATGATGGATATCAAAATCGTACTCACACAAAAACTCCAGCCACCTACTCTACCTAGCATTCAAGATTGGTTGGTCAAACAAATACTTCAGACCGTTATGGTATGTTCTCAATTCAAACCTCCTTCCCATGAGGTAATACCTCCATTTCTTTAGGGCGTGTACTATGGTTTCCAACTCCAAATCATGAGTTGCATAGTTCATTTCTTGCTCTTTCAACTTTCTGGATTCATAATAGACTACGAATCCATTCTAGTTGAGGACTCCTCTCAAGCCTTCTTTACATGCATTTGTGCACACCACAAAGTCTTCATTTGGATCTGCAATCCTCAAGATTGGAGCACTGGTTAACAATTGCTTCAATCGCTGAAAGATTTTTTCATAATCTTTTGTCCATTGAAACTTATTCTCCTTCCTTTGCAAGGAAGTGATAGGGAGGAGAAGAAGGAAGGAGAACCCTGCGATAAACCCTCTGTAATAAACAGCTAGACCCATAAAGGATATGACTTCTGTCACATTCCTTGGTGCTGACCATTCTCTGATGGCCTCAATCTTCTTAGGGTCTACAACTATCCCGTCCTTTGAAATAATATGCCCCAAGTAATGGACCGGCTCTTGATAAAATGAGCACTTGCTCAACTTGGCATGCAGTTGGTGCTCTCGTAGCACCTACAACACCATCCTAATATGTTTTTCATGCTCTTCCTCTGACTTGGAATACACTAGAATGTCATCCAGGAATACTATGATGAACTTGTCTAGATAGTCCCTGAATACACCATTCATCAGGCACATAAAAACAACAGGTGCGTTTAACAGCCCAAATGAAACCACTATGAACTCGTAATGACCATACCTTGTTCTAAAGGCGGTCTTGCTGATGTCTTCATCCTTTATCCTTACCTGGTGATATCTCGACCTGAGGTCTATCTTTGAAAATATCTTCGCATCCTTCAACTGATCGAAAAGGTCATCAATCCTCAGCAGACGATATTTGTTCTTTACAGTTACTTTGTTCAATTGTCTGAAATCGATACAAAATCTCAGCGTCCCATCCTTCTTCTTCACGAATAGGATCAGGGCAACCCAAGGTGACACACTTGGGCGTATATACCCCTTCTTCAAAAGCTCTTCAAGCTGCAATTGTAGTTCTTTCAGCTCTGACATACTCATTCTATAAGGAGTTTTCGACACTGGAGCTGCTCCAAGAATCAAGTTTACAGAGAAGTCTATATCTTATTTCGGAGGTAGTCCTGGTACCTCCTGGAATATATCCTCAAACTCCTTTAGTACCACATGGTCTTCAATCTTTGACACCTTATCCTCAAGTGCTTCCTCCAAATGGGCTACAAATAATTGACAGCCTTTCCTGAAGCACTTCTTTAGCTGCATTGCTGAGATTTCTCTGACAACAACAACTCTAAGAATTCCTTGGACTGTTTTCCGATCTCCTTCCTCATCCAAGCAAGTGAATTCCTTATTACGACGGTCCAAGATGGCATGGTGTTGGTCCAACTAGTCCATCCCAATTAGGCAATCATAAGAGCCTAAAGGTAGAATGTTCAATTCAGCCTTTGTGCTCAGTCCATTAATGTCCACTGGACATGACTTAACCAATTCTGTAACTCTTCTCTTGGTTTCTGTAGCTAGCTGCACTGACCAAGATTTTCCATGTTTGCTTCTCGACAATTGCAAACTTTTCACCACTCTAGGATCTATATAACTATGGCTAGCCTCTGTATCAATTAAAATAGTAAATGGTTGGTTGTTAATCATACCTTCCACTTCAATCATGTGCGACTGATATTCAACTTGCTTGTTGCCTAGGGCTATGTAGATCTTTGGAATTCTACTGCCCATGTCCTCCACTGTTTCAGCTTGTTGTACATTGTGAACAACTCTCACTTTATCATTTATGTGGGGGAAATCTCTGTACCTATGGTTTTCTTTACAACCCCAATATTCCATAGGTGGCGGTCTTGGCATTTGACCACCTACTTCAACCTTCCTGGGCTCTCTAAAAGATGGTTGTCCTTGAGGATTGTTTCTAAAAAAGGGTGGCTTAGTTCCCTTCTTCCTCTGATCCATCTTGAATTTCTTCTTGTCTTCTCAAGCCTTCCAAAAAGTAGGCTTTTCTCTTTGCTTCTCATATAAGCATTTCACTCTTCTTATCGTTTCTTCCATAGTTTTTGGGTCATCATACTGGATCTTGTCCCCAATGGAAGGTGGTAGTCCACTCAGATACCTTTGAATCTTGACAGTCTCATCCTTGATGAACAGAACATACTTCAGTAATTCCAAAAACCTTCATTCGTATTCATCAATGGTCATGCTGCCCAGCTTGAGTTCAAATAACTCTTTCATCTTTCTGTCATAGTATCTTTTAGTCAAGTATTTATTCTCGAAATATCTCTGGAATTCTTTCCAAGTGATATCTTTCTCTCTAATGTGTTGCACCTGCACAAGTTGATCCCACCACATGGATGCCTTTCCCTTCAATTGATACATTGCAATTCTTCCTACTGCATGAGAGGAATAACTCTACAGTTGGAAATATTTCCTCATGCCAAGCAACCATGTCTCGACATCTTCCTGCTTCTTATGTTCTCCATCAAACATTGGAGGCTTAATCTTGTTCATTTCTCCCTTCAGTTCATCCACTCCAGATCCCCTGTGCTTTATGGTAGGAGATGGGCTTGAACTACTGTGTGCCCTCCACTTGGAGTGACCTTGGGAGTGATGAAGGTGCTTACCAACACTACTTGATCTTCTTCCCTCAGAAGTCGGGTGACTCTCGGTTTTGCTCGAGTCTCTCTCTTGGTCCAACTTATTTTCTATTCTTTCCAGACTCTTCATCAACTTTAAGTTGAATTCACCTTGTTTATCATGAGATTTCCTAATCTTTTTGTTGTTTGTTCGGTGAGTTTGGGCACCTTTCTACAATTTTTCAATGATCTTCATCATATGCCCTTCCTTATCTATCTCTTCTCCATGCCCATTGGAGTCCAACCCTTCAACTCTCAAATGAACATCCATCCCTTTAGCTTTGTTCTCTGAACTGGTTGAATTTTGTGTCTCTTCCATTTCTTTTGCACTCAGTGGCAATTCTACTCGGTTCTGGCACTTGCTAAACTTCTGCAAACACAATGTGCAAACAATCGGAATTTGTCAGGCCATTATTTCTTAACAAATCCCACAACATTCATAAACAAATCTAAATTAAGAAAATGTTCAGATTTCATGAATTTTCCGAGCTTTGCTCGGCTCTGTAACAATTCTTCGGGCTCTAGCCCCTTCTCTCTTAATCCCCAACCCACGTGATTGTGGGTCGTGACCACTCGCTTAGCAAAAAGGGCACTTTGCGACTTCGCGTTTCGAGAGGTTTCAAAGCACTTCACAACGACTTCCCGAATTTTGGACTAACGAACTCGCGACGTAGGGCGGATCAACCGTCCATGTCTACCCAACATCCAATGACTGACACTCGTTGTGGAACCTCAGGCGTCTGAGTTCCGGTACTTCAGGACTTCAGAAGATTTCACATCCGCACAACCCAAAAACTTCCACGTCACCTTAGGTGACGTCATTACCTTACATCACTTAACGTTTTCCCAATTGCGGGGGCATGCAATGATGGTTTGGAGTAACCCACCCTTCATTCCACAATTCTCCTGATGCTGACACGTAACCCCTCATTGAAACCACGGTTTGGATTGCAGGACCGCCTTGGATAATTATCTTCCGTGCAACTTGGGTCCCTGCAATGTCTCCTGGTCGTTCATCTTGATGTATCATGATCAACGTCGATGTGGGTCCTCCGACCCTTAACTACGTTACGTAAACTCGGGCCCCACTAACCCTGCTCACACAGGATGCCACATGGAAAAATACCAGTGATGTCATCCGACCCCACCACATCTACTCTTTCGCTTCGGAACTTCGGACTTCAAGAGTTTGTGCAACGACACATCCCACTTCTCCCGACAGTCGAACTCCTGAAATTACAATCTGCTCTTCAGATTGATCCAACGGTCAAGCTCTTTTCTCCAGATCTACGGTGTAGATCTTCCTTGGGACTTCGGAGTTTCGAGTTTCGGTCATTTATGCTTTCGCGCACCCCGCTTCTCCCGATTGTTGAACTCTGAAGAGCTTCCAGGATAACCCTCCTGTACCTTCTCCAGATCTGACGGTCGTACTGAATTTCCCTTCCGTTCGAACAGATCCTATGGCTTCAACACCCCAAGTGTTGAGCACTCTCTCTCTCTGTGGTCAAATACCACGCTGGCTGCAGTTTTATTCTAACGCTACTCCTATTGAGCTTCGTAACATGACCAATGTAACCCCTTGGCACTCGAAAACAATCTAAGGTTCGAAATTGGTTCCTCCGAACACCATTTCCACTTGAAACCTTGGGCCCAAAGACCACTTATCCGGCCCATCCAGGCTCAGCGTTGAAAACATTTCTCTGATACCATATTGTAACGTCTCCGACCATCAACCCACTTGCCGGGAACGCTACTTTGCAGAAACATTCTCATACTTAAATATATAACATGCATTATTTATAAAGAATAAGCATTAAATCAAATTAAGACATTTGACATGGATTTATTGCTGTCATACTGACTTAAACAGAATTAACAACAATTCAAACTAGCAACAGAATACATGATAATATTACAAGTATCACAGAACATGCATTTTAATTAAGTACAAAATTAAAACACATAATGATACTTATCTTTGAAACTGTAATACACCACCAACTGCGTGCAGACCTTCCACGAACCTCCCAGCCTTAGACCGCGTTGCTCATCACTCTCAGCAGCAGGTCACCCCCGAGTTGGGACTAAGCTCCACCGGGCAAGGGAATCCTAGGCTAGGCAAGGTCAATGAAAGACACATAGTTTATGAGGAAGGATTCTCTCCCAGGAGCCACTTATGCCCACTACTCACAGACTCTCATTCCCCACATGCCTGTCTCACCCCAGGAGTATACACCTTCACTGTCACCAAGACAGTCCTTCGGCTGCTAAACCTCCCTTGCCTTAGGCTTCAGCAATAGACCGGACTGGAATTCTCCGAGATCTGTGGCAGCGACAGGACTCCTTCCAGGAGTTCTCACTTCCTCCGCGCACTCTCTCACCTGGAGAGAGTCGCTCACAGAACTAACAACCTGCTTCTTCAACCACAACCACCTCTCTCACCTGGAGAGAGTGTTGCACACAGGCCTGACAACCTGCTTCTTCAGCTCCATTCCAGCACAAGGAGGACAACAAGGCTCAACAAGGAATGAATGACCGTAGCCAATCACACTCAGCTAAGGGACTGTGTGGCCACAACAACCCATAGTTATAACACACACAACATAGACAATTGCTCAGGTTTCACAAAAGACGCGGGTCAGCTTCAGAGGTGCGTGGCTATTGAGAGGTCCAGTGTAGAGACAAAACGGTTCTTGAGAATGATTCCAGTGAACTCAGGCGAAGTATGGAAGGTTCACAGAACGATTCAAGTGACAGATTTCGGGTCTCAGGTGCATGCGTGAACATTGCAAAGGACGAATACAGAGGCCACGAAATTCACAGGAATACACCAGTCGACTTCCGATTCTGGTTTTCAAGATTGTGTGATAGGAAAATTAAGCAGAGGTCGTTCACAGACTCCCCACGGTTCAGACAGCCGACGACAGAATGGAGGACGAACCCCCATCCCCACTCAATTCTTGGGTTAAATTGCATGTGCTTGGGCCGACACATGTCGCCCATGAAGCTGCATGCACTCCATCAAGTATGCGTTCTCTTTTGCACATGTTGGGGCTGCATGCGTTGCCTCTCCCGAGACTTAGGATAAAAACATACCTTTCACACCACTTTGGAATAATTATTCCTAAGGACTTAAGCCCTCAAGCTTAGCCCCTCTTTCTACCTCTCAGCCCCCTCTCCCTTACCCATACTATGGAAGCTTAGTCCCCCATCACTCTTTCTTCGTGGTCGGTCGGAATGCAACAATGTTTATATATTATATTAATGATCTGCATAATTACATATACAAAATCAGGCTCTTGGCCTTAACACTTAGGCTCTCCGGCCTAATAAACACATAAGCCCACCAGTGTATCAATACTCAGTTCACCAACCTACAAAACATGATTACAATTCATAATATAATTGGGGCACTACCGGGGGATATTACAAAACTAGTAGGAATATTAGCCCACGGCTATCATTTTCAATGTGATGCATTGGTATATCTAGTGTTCCTAAATCTGTTGTTTTAATAGGTTTCAGTTTTCAGTTATCTTGGATTTGTTTAGGAGTGTCGGTTTGCTTACCATGAGGTAAAACTTTTAACATATTTATGTTTGTTTGTGTGTGAATTTTTATATTTTTATGTATCTAGCTGTATGATTTATTATATCTGATTTTTCTCAAAGTTGATATATCTATGTATACTCCTATACCTATATTCATATCCATATCATGGTATCTTAGAATTGTTTGCAGATACCACTTAGCTTTCAGAAGGAAATGTTAATATTGAAAGAGTAGTATTGATAATATGTCCATCCATTGAAGCACACTGAAAATGCTGCCTGAAAATAGTTGCATGACAGTAGGCAAGAGCACTTCATGAAGTATGTCAAGTTTTCTAGTTGTGTTCTGTAAAAAATTCAATGCCTTTTTCATTTGAAGTGCATCCAGAAAATAACATCTGTTTTGAGTGAATATTGCCTTCTTTTTATTCTTCATGAAACTCTGCAGATTAGTGAATGTACTTGAGTTATTCTCAGGCAGGATATCCCTCTCATCATCTCCATTTGATTCGAAGCTTTAAGCAGTTTCAAGATCTTAATAGCAAAATCTTAACGGAGGAATCATAGCAATTAGGAAATTTTGGTCTTGCACATCTTCACATTGAAGCTTCAAGAGAACGATTCAACAAAATACGTGAGCTATTTGGATTCTCTTTTTCGGTATAAAAACATGTTTCTGGAATCGACAGGTCTTGTTTTGTATGACCACAATCTGTTTAGCATCTACAGTTTCTCAGTGGAGAGCAATAAACATGGTCCAAAGGGTACGGGAAATTCATGAAATTAGTTTATCTTTGTGAAATATATATGTGAAATATAGTTTTGATTCTGGCATGAATGCTCTTCATAGGTATGGTAAAGTGGTTTTTACTTCTTGTGCAGTCCCTTTCAAATGTATTTTATTTTCCCATATGGTAGGTCAGCATAGTATGATTCTGGCCTATATGCTTTTAAGTTTTAACGTACATGGTGAAAGTTGTGGCATTTGTTTGCTGAGCAATCCCTTTCAAATGTATATTATTTTCCCTGTAGGGTAAATCTGGCATCGAATCATGTTACCCAGAATTGCCTAGAGTAGTAGTTGCTTAACTCTCCAGGTTTCTGGGGTGTTTGAGAATTAAATGTGCAGTGTATATTATAATGGAAGTGTGATCTTCACTATTTGGAAGCATCAAGATTTGTCATTTCTCAACAACATTTATGATCTGATGTATTAATGGATTGAACTCTCAGTTATCATCTAATCTATTAGGAAAGCATCACAGTTTAAATTCTATTGATATCTTCTGTGGGATGTAATGTAGAATTTATATTTGACATCGTTGATAATCTTGGTGTTTGACAAGCATTCTTGAAGTTACTGAAATTGTAAAGAATCAAGGTGGATTGTGATGGATGATGCTGATTATGGTTGTGAACAATCAACAAATGTCAGGGCAGAAAATATTAGGGGTTCAAATTTCTGTTGGTTAACAATGACAGATTGTTAATATATTACATTTCTTAGTTTCTACTAGTACCTGGGAAAGAAAGCTTGCGCCATTCGGCGAGACTGGAAACATAGTGTTTACTCTGAAAAGAAGCTATGAATTTATTTCTATATATGTCATGAAACAACTTCACTATATACATGTATATATGCATTCATTTATTCATTACAGTTGACTCTACACCAAGCCAGTGGGGTACATTACTGCATAAGAAGTTAGCGACACAAATTCCGAACTTTGACAAAGCTGTCAACAACCTAGAACCATACATACATAGCTAATGTATTGACAGTTGGCTTTTGTGATTGCTTACAAGTGGGTTTGATGTAATTTACATTAGCTTGCTCAAAATTGCCGAGACTTATGTGCAAAATGAAGCATTATGTTGGATGATTTCAGTCCGGCAGTATTTAATCATTCCCATTCAACAAGGACTTCTGTTTCTGTTTTGGTTTTTTCGTTCAATTTAATTTAGAAGCTCTACATTTAATGTATCTTCAGCAAAGAGTAACACATCATACATCCACATTGCTTTCAAATCACAAATACGTACACACATCTTTGTAGTGTTCAAGGAGGTTGAGAGGCCTTCTCCTTGGTTATGGTTGCTTCATGAAGTTATCATCAGGTCAGGATAGGGACAAACTCTAAGATCTTCCCATTCCTTATGCAACAGTTTGGAGATTGCACCAAGGATTTGAATAGAAATCAGTCTCTTCTCTTCATTGAACTGACAATTATCCTTCCCATACGCCTTTCATCCAATTTCACTCCTCAATACAGGCACTTAACTTGTTGCACAAACTCTTCATTATGCAAGTTACCCCACATGGAAAGTAGTTGAGGATTGTAAGACGTAATAAACTTTGGGTCAAGTTCAACACACGACAGTAAGGATACGCCTTTAGAGATCGCTACAGCTGAAAGAACAATTGCTCAACAAACCCCATCTATAATTGCTCGTAAAGTCTAACCTTTGAATAATTTTAGAACACAATAAATCTTTGGTCCTCAAATTAAATCAACATTTGGTTCAATCCCAACCTACATTATAAAATCACACTAAACCTTAAATAGGCCTTCAATTGCAAATTGATTCACTTATACCAACTACTTAAGTCATCTGATTTTTGCTATCACTTGCATACTTTTAGTATGTATCAAGATGTCACTAACATTAACATGATATCTCAATCTTCAATAAACTAAAAACATCCATAATACAACCTTCATCATTTGTGGTTCACCCTCACTGTAAAATTTCAGACCCAACTTTGTTTCAAGTCTCGCTGATTTTTATCAGTGTTTAATGCCCAAAACCTAGATTTATGACATCCATAAATACTCAACAAATAAACATAATTTTCATAACTGAAACATGAGGATTTTGAACAACATTTAATGCAGAAATGAAATTATATCAGCAGCACATATTCAAAAAATATTTGCACAGAGATTTTTGGTTTAACACCGACCTTGGAAAAACCCACAAGGGGAAAACTAATGAAAGAGGGATTTTTATTATTCAAAGCTTCAGAGAAAATTTCTTTTACAACAAAAAAATTATATCAGCGAAAACTTCACAAACTTATCTCAAATCTGTCCCAAGCTTTTGCTTGAAAACTATGCCAAACTCCTCGAAAAATGTGCCTAGAAAATTTTGAATTGTACGACCCTCGTTTTTTGTACCAATGCCTGTACGGATTGTACGAAAATCTCTTTAGAAAAATGTGCCCAGCAATCATCTCGATTTCTATGCAAAGAAGACCAATATGGTAGCCTTGGAATGCATGCCAACCTTCTCAGAAACTTTGTTGTTCTTCTTCTTGATTTCTGTGCATACAAATGATGGTACGACCTCTAGAAATTTGTACGATATGACCTCCAAACTCGTTTGAACTTTGCCTCGATTTGCATGCTAGCTTACTACCTTGAAATGTGTGCCTCCAACTCTGCAAATGACCTCTCTTTCTCAAGCTCGACCTCCTCTCTTTCTTTCTCTCTCAAAAATTCATGAACAACCCAACCAAGTCATTAAACTCCTTGGAGGTATACTCACCCCCATTGTCTGTCCTCAATACCCTGATTTTCCTCCCAGTTTGGTCTTCACAAGAGCTTTAAATTCTTGGAACCGATTGAAGACCTGTCCTTTGGTCTTCATGAAGAAAATCCAAGACTTCTGAGAGAAGTCATCAATGAATATGACATAGTATAAACAACCACTCAAAGATGCAGAAGACATATGACCACATATGTCAGAATAAATCAGATCAAGTATAGTTGTTGCTATGTTGTCACTGCTCGGAAAAGCAGTCTTGGTGTACTTTCCCAAAACACACCCCTTGCACAACTCCTGGTGCTATGTACTGAACTTTGGCACTCCATTCACAATCGCCCTTAGTATCCTCAGAGCCCCATGATGCAAATGGGCCATCCTCCTATGCCATAGCTCACAAAGATCACTGTTGTTGGTAGTATGAAATAATGCACTAGCTCACTGAAACATGAGTTTGTACAACTTATCATGTTGAGTCCCAATCACTTTGGCCGAAGTGATATTGGACCCCTTGGGAAATAGGAGCACCTGTCCATCATGAAACAATACCTCATAACCCCTCTCCTCAATAGTAGAAATTGAAATCAAGTTCTTCGTCAAGCCAGGAACATATAGGACATCTCTCAACAACATGGGAGGTAGAGACTCCCTCTGAAATGATGTTGTCCCACTACCAACTACCTTGACCACCCGATCATCTCCAAGCACTACCTCAAGATCACAAATCTATGTAAGATCTGTCAAATTCTCATGAAAACTTTTCATATGGCGAGAGGTACCACTGTCAATATACCACACACTAGAATGAGTGACTCTAGTGGAAAGACATATCACTAAGGAAAACTCCTTATCAAACTTGGCGGAAAACTCCTCCACCTTTGCAGAAGCTGATGTCTGCTTCTTCTTCTTATTAAGACATTGTCCTGCATAGTTCCCAAACTTGTGACATGCAAAGCACTTGCCTTTTCTCATGTCCTTCTTACCTTCACTCTTTGATTTGTTTCCTCCCTTAGGACCCTTTTTGAATTTCTTCTTGTTGTTGGCAGCAAGAGCCACATTCTCCTCATCATTACCAGTAGATGAATTGCCATGCACATAACCTCTCTGGGTCTCCTCCTGAACAAAGTCATCCCAAAGATGTTCCCACTTGGGAAGGTTCTCCCTAGCCATTTTAATGTTTTTTAGTTTCTCTCTCAAAACCATCTTCCGGTTCTCATTTGTACTTTGATACAACTTCATCAAGGACTCCCACATCTCATAGGCATTTGTCTTCCCTGTCACATGAGGAATCAAATGGGCCTTGATGGCATCAAGGATGATTCTTTTAGCCTTGATACTCTTCTTAGTGTAGGTTGCTAGAAGAGTAGGATATGTGGGTACATTCACTGATTTTTCTGTGGAGTTCTCAACAATGTCCCATAACTCACTTTCTTGCAACAACAAGATCATTCCCTCTTTCCAATCACCAAAATTTATTGCCCCATCAAGTTTTTCCTCAACCCTTAAACCAATAGCCATTGATCCTTCTCACCTGAAAATAAAATTTTCAAAATTTTGTTCGGTGAAGTAACTTATATCCTCTTTTTTGTCTTGCTGATATAAATCTATGTTTTCTTTAACTCAACTCTGATACCATTTAAAATTTTAGACCCAACCCAGTTTCAAGTCTCGCTGATTTTTATCAGTGTTTAATGCCCAAAACCCAAATTTATGACAACCATAAATACTCAACAAATAAACATATTTTTTAGAACTGAAACATGAGGATTTTGAACAACATTTAATGTAGAAATGAAATTATATCAACAACACATATTCAGATAATATTTGCACAAAGATTTTTGGTCTAACAACGATCCTGGAAAAACCCACAAGGGGAAAACCAGTGAAAGAGGGATTTTTATTATTCAGAGCTTCAAAGAATTTTTTTTTACAACAGAAAATTTATATCAACAAAAACTTCACAAACTTATCTCAAATATATCCCAAGATTTTCCTTGAAAATCGTGCCAAACTCCTCGAAAAATGTGCCCAGAAAATTATGAATTGTACGACCCTTGTTTTCTGTGCCAATGGTTGTACGAATTGTACGGAAATATCTTCAGAAAAACATGTCGTCACCTTGATTTTTGTGTAAGGAAAACCAATATGGTAGCCTTGGAATGCGTGCCAACCTTCTCAGAAACTTTGTTGTTTTTCCTCTTGATTTATGTGCATACAAAAGATGGTATGGCCTCTAGAAATATGTATGGTACGACCTCCAAACTTTGCTGTACTTTTTCTCATTTTGTGTGCTAGCTTGCTACCTTGAAATGCATGCCTCCAACTCTGAAATGGCCTATTTTTCTCAAGTTCAACCTCGTCTCTTTCTTTCTCTTTCAAAAATTCATGAAAAACCCAACAATTAGTGTGCCCTCCTACCCTAACCGACTCAATGAAGGTAGGTGAAGGGTTTTGTAATCCAACAGTGGAGATTGGATTAGATGAGTGGATAAGATTGAGTGTCCATTTACTTACCCCCTTTACTTAAGTCATAAAGTAACCTTTTAATTTATCTCTCACAAATTAAATGACTAGGGTCCACATTAGGCACTTTCTCACCCCTTAGGCACCTAGGTGATGAGAAACACTTGCTTAAGTACTTTTTAATTATTTTAACACTCACCTCATGGTTTATCCATTTGGTTGCATCATCATTGTCAAATTATAGTGTCTAAAGGGCTCGGCTTCAACATACTATGATTCCATCTAGCATTACTAAAACATATACTACCTACTAGCATCACTGAAGCATATACTGCCTATTGAACTGACTCATTTCCTTATAACTTTAATCCACTTCTCCATAGCTCACATCATCTCAACCAAACTTCAACTCATGATAGATTTTGAGGTACTTGAGAATATAGAATAAGTGTTGAGAATATGTTGTCATTGATGTCAACATGGCACACAGGCAAAGGAAGTGTGCAGAATGATTAAAGTGCACATAGATAGTATGGCGCAAAATTGTCACACAATCAGAGGAAGTGCACATAATGATTCTTTCCACTGTAGTATCACAGATTCACATGAAATGGAACTCCTAGAACAAATCATGAAAGGTTGAAAGAAGAAGTGCGCAAAAGGACGAAGGGATCAACGATACAAAATAAATCACAAACATGATTGACTCTGTTAGGAGTGTGCACAAAATAGGAGGATAATCTACAACATAGTTCATAAGTAAAGTAGAATACGACAAATTCCCTTGTTCACGATTGTGGAATGACTCAATGAATGTTTATGCCACATCACGACGATGTTTTGAGCAAGTGACAAGTGAGAGAGTGAACTGTGACGGAGTGTGTGGAAGATTGCACATATAAAAATATGTGGGGCGCATTTGAGCCAGTGCGACAAATGGTGTAGTGGAGTGTGAAGAGATGAAGTCTGAAGTAGAATGTGACAAAATGAGTCACCAGAGGCACTTACTATTAGAATATAATGGATGTGCTCGTTTAACCATAGACAATATAGCAATATTGTCACCCAACCATAGGCCGAATCCACCCTCGAGCACCTTAACCTTGATAGAGAATTATTCCAGAAGCAAACCCTAGGCTTAGTAGCCAAACAAAGGTGGCACACCTCTCTCCAAGGATAGCTCACCAAGAAAGAATAATAGAAGCTGATCAGAGAGTCCAAACCCAGAAAACCGAAAACACAGATTGCAGAACTGCCGACAGCAGCTGCTCCCAAGACTTGCGCACAAACTGGCCAACTGCAGTGCACACAAGTGTACTTCTACAGCTCTGAGAAGTCTGGCCAAAATGAAGACTAGCCTCCTATATTTATACTGTTTCTGCCAGACTGCCTGGGCCGACTTCTCATTCTGGGTGCTAATTACTTAGTATATAACATTTCCTTTTAGCAGACTTCTTCTCTTGGAGGCTAATAACCTAATACAAATCATTCTCTTGAGCTGACTTGTCTTCTAGGGTTCTTAACCAATTATTTAGGGTTTCTTCTTGCTTCCCAGAATATTCTATTCTCATCAGGTTTACACGTGGAGGTGAATACCTCCCGCGGGTACCATAATATCAACACTCCCTACTAGCTAGGGAGGTATTGAAGGTAATGGTCTTGAGCACAAACATAAAATTCACCTGGTAGCATAATCATAGTCGTATAGACTATCTCATGATTAGATCATGAGCACCATCATCACTATCAGTGTCATCAACTACATCATCTCTCGAAACCATACTCCATCTGAGTAATCATACATGATGTTGAATAAGTCACTTACTCCAAAGAGTGATACAAAAGCTATTCTTCTAATCCGGGCATATGTCCCAAAAGAATAGATGTCCTGGTTCATTTTCTGTCTGGAGAATCTTTGTCCATCAATACATCGATCATTCATCTAGCTAATAATCACTTTCAACACTACTGATAGTTTTACAAAGCAATCAGAAAAATGTCATTCAATAGAACACAACTGTGTCTATCTATAGTAGAACATAACTACAACCCAGTGGTACACTACCACACCATGTAGCACACAACTACTTGATCAGTGATGCAATGTCACAACCAGTGGAACACATCCACCACAATAGCATACATCTACTATCCAGAGACATACAGTCTCCATAGCAATCATATCATTTGATATCAACCTGCACAGAAAAACAATGTTATGATATAAACTGAATCATATGGGCCCTTCTTCCACTCACATCTATGAGATTTGGAAGAGCATCTTCCCTCAGAAGGTAAAACATCAGTCATGAGCTATTGGACTATTCTTCTCAAGCAAGGAAGAATAATTGTCCTGATTTCTGAGCGTGGACCATTCACTTATTCGGGCCATTCCTTCGACACTAAACAAAGTGCAACCTAGAGAGAATGAGTTTTCCATAGGGAATGCCTGTCCCTGATTGCTGAAACTGGACCATTCATCTATTTGGGCCATTCCTCCGACACCAAACAAAGTGCAACCTGGAGAGAATGAATCTGCCCCAGGGAATGACTGTCTTGCACCAACCTCCAAAAACAGACCATTCTTTGAAACTGCTCACAACTATGAGCTTTGAAAGAATGATTATCTGGCGAGGTGGACCAGTCTTCTTGACCACTACTGAGAGTGAACTTCAAGAAGAAATATTGTCCTAGACCATTCCCCCACACTAGCCACAAGGGGAATCACCGTCTATGGTACATCATCAATCCATCGAGCCATTTTCATTACGAAAATGATCGTTCGATCTGGACCATTTTTCGAACTGAAAAATGCATGTTCTGTTAGAAATATTAAACCACTTTTTGAACTGGAAAGGAACTGCTCATCCTGGACCATTTTTCGAATTGAAAAATGACTGCCCATAAATCAATAACACATCAATGCTCCCTCCCAACCTGGGAGTCATCTCTTTGTTACACATCAAAATTACTCACTTCAATGATGAACTATTGTTGTCATCACAAGTGTCGCACTTTGAACACAAATGTCGCAAGGATCACAAATATCATATTGTCATCTAGCCTATGTCGTATCTCGAACGACATCACAGGAACACTTGAGACATCCTTAGAGACTGGCTAAAAGAAAGATATGTCATTTGATGAAGAGTATAAAACTTTTGCCTTGAGAAAGACCCCTTGAAAATCATTTTTGAAGGGCAGCGCTCCCCTACCCACTGGCAGGGAGTGCTAGCACTCCTTTCCCTCCTTTGGGGGAGCGTTGAAACACTCTGTGCACCATTTTGGGGGAGCGTTGTGTTGTTGAGAAAATCAGGGGAAGATCCCCTTTATCTCTGAAGTTAGTTTGATTTGAATCTAAGGTCAAGGCTGGATCTTAAGGAGGATCCACAGCTGATGGAGAAATATCCTCAACCTATCCCAATAATCTCTAAGGTGGTTGGGCCTCTCAAAGCCTATTTAAGGAGGCCTCCTCATGGTGAAAGGGGGAGAGATTGAAGGCATCAAACTCATGATCTCATAAAGGAGATAATCAGTGAAAGCATAGTCATTTTTATTGTGGATCATTTGAGCAAGGGGTTGGACAAGGAGAGTTGGATGAGGCTGTTACATCTGCATCTACAATTGTAAGCACCTTATTTTTTTCTCATTAATACATGTGCTTGGCCTGTTTCCTTCAAGATTGTGTATATCTGCATGCACTTGTCTTTGATGGATAGATCTAGTTTCAAACTAATCATCGTAGAATAGGAAGTATGTTTTGTCTTTGTTGTTTATTGGATTACATGACTTGTTGAAGAGATTACGGATCATAGCTCAATGTGGACGAGCAAGGACAAACATCGTAAAAAGGTACTCATATCTTCTTCCTCTTCTCTGTAGATTAGCTTAGCTAGGTTTAAAGGAGTGTTAGTGATCAAAGTTAGCATTTTTATGTCTTGGTCATAGGGGTCTAGGATCCAAGAGGAAATTCACCTGTCTGTAGGGGAATTTTCCTGTAACACTATTCCCTTTTCAATAAGGAAGTCACCTCCACGAGCTCCATCTTGTTTCTTGAGTATGCAAACTCCTTCAACTTGGACATAGGCTCTACCAAAATATATGCTTATCTGCTCATCTATGGATATATATTGGAGAACCACTTCTATTTTCTGTACTTCATCACGGAGAATGTGATGCTTGATCTTAATGTACTTCGATCTTTCTGGAACATTGGTTTTCTCTGAAGACTTCATATAGCTCTGATCATTATAGTATATCATGGTTGGATTCAGCTCTTTTGTTTCTTGCTAGCTCATAACATCGTGGCAAGACTCAAACTGGAACATATCCAAGTGGCATTTCTTCTGTCATCATGAGTGTTTGTCTTGGATTAGCAATCCACCATTCTGGACTTCTGAGTAACCATTATGATACAATATCTCTGTTATAGAAAGTTTTCACCACGCTTCTGCTATGCATTGGAGGTCCTCTACCAAGTTGTTTGAGTCCATACAAGATCTTCTTCCATCTGCATACAAGAGTCTCTTTCCGGTATACCTCAAAACCTTGAGGTTGATCCACATACGTTTGTTTTTCAATTATTATGGAGAATAGTCTTTGCATTCATCTGATGTAAACTTGAACCCATGGATATTGCGGACGATATAATGGCTCATGTTGAGGTATGTTTGGTTTACTGAAACAATAAATCATCATAGTCTTCTCCCTCCATATGGGAGAACCTCTATTTCTGGATCTCGCAATGCTTTCATTCATAAGTCTTCCATACAATGTTCTTAATTTTGACTTTCATTTCTTCTACTTGATTGCTTCTAGGGGATTCAAGCTGGTAGTCTTGTGATTCTTGATATAATGACTGGTTGTTTTGGCTTTTATTTCTCTCTTGGAATCTTCATGTTCTTCCTCATGTTTCTCTTTAGCTCTTGGTTCCATGGAAGATTCCATGCCCTGAAGATTCCAACTTCTTCCTTTCATGGATGTGGATGGACAACTAGGGATACTTTAAGTCTTCTTTTTGAAGAAGACTTCTTCTAAAGTCAAACTGAACACGTGTTTCTTTTTCATGGTTGCTACCATTGATGTGAACATGGATAGATACTACATAGTCCTCAATGGATCATATTGTTTAGGATTAGCTCCCTCCTAATCCTTGCTTCATGCATGAATGCATGCTCTTCTTTTGGAATTATATAATCGTCTCCCTCCATCTAAGAGAGTCCATGCATTTGTCTGCATTCTTATTGCCTTCTGCAAAGTGTAACAAGTCTTTTTCCAATTTCCTTTTGATTGCTGACTTCTTTCTATTTTTACTTCTTCCATGTTTCTTCAAGTTTGATTCTAATTTCGGCTTATCTTGCAGTTGTTACTTATGTAATAAATTCCACATGAATTGTTACCAGGGGTTGTTGATGTACTTCATCCTTTCATGTATATTGCCCGACTTGTATTCATTGTGATAGCAATCCTTATCTTGTTGTTCTTCCTTAGGTATAGTTTCTCTTTGAACATATTATCTTCTAAGGAATAGATATGCAAGATATGTACATAAAACATGGTATGTACAAGAACTATGAAGAGTATTGTTACCTTGTCTTAGAAGAAGAAGTTTGTTTTGTCCTGCTTGGCTTTCTTTGAGGGTTCCCTTTCTTCGAAAACTGATGCTTTGTGTGTTTCCTTCCTTTTCTTTAGGTCGAGACAATGATTATTGTAGTGACCATATTTTCAACAATTGAAGCATTGTATTTTTGACATATCTTTCTCTTTATTTGGTTTCTTCCTGGATCTAAACTTCTTTTTATTCCTGAAATTCTTGAACTTTGTTGTGAAGGTTTGATCATTGTATTTCTTTTGTGGTTTCTCTTTTTCAATGATCCTTGATTCTTCTTGTTCACAACAAGTCCAAAGTTCTTCAAATGTGGGATACTCCTTCCTTGTGTTCATGCTTGCGACAAATGCATCCCATGTCTTGAGAATAACATTGAGTACTATATTTACCAGTTCCTTCTATGAAATGATCTCTTCAATAACTTGCAGTTGATCTCTTAACTGAGAGATTCTCACAAAGTATGATGTTATGCTATCATCATCATTCATTTTCATGTCATAGAGCTCATTCTTCAGACTCATTACTTGTCCAATCTTTCTGACTGAGAATAGGTTTGTTAGGGCATCGTACATCTTCTTAAATGAGTCAAGATGGGAGATGTTGGGTATCAAGTGGTCTTTTATAGAGTCCACTATTATGCTCATGGCATTGATTTCATTGTCTTTGAACTTATCCATAACTGCAACGTTCTAAGGTTCCTTCTCTTCTCCTTCTTCAAACTCTGGTTCCACAATCTTTCCTTTTACGATATCCAACACTTTATTCTTGGCAAGGATGATGTTCTCGGTCAATCTATCAGCAGATGAGAAAAATAGAGACCGCTCTGCATGCCTTGCAGGGTTCACCAAGGCAGAACATCTATAGCAGCAAGAGTGTTAGTATAAAACAGAAAAACAAAACAGAAAACAATATAATCTAACAGCTGTGAAGCAAATAACAATTCGGAAATAAACAGAAATATCAAACATGAGACAAGGAAGTCCACAATGGTTCCAGGCTTGATCTATTAGGGGAAACCAGAGTACATGCTGAGGGCAGAGATAGGGATTCCCTCTCCCTCCAACGGAAGGTCCTTCGAATCTCTCAAGATTGTGCTTTCCTTACAAAATGAGTAGAACTGAAATAAACGGTGAAAGAACTCTGAATTAGGCCGCAGACTGATGGCTTGTCAAAAGGGACTGAGCTCTGAATCTGGACAGCATAACATTGCATGGAATTCTCTGCTGAAACAACGAGCCTTCACTGCTATTTATAACATTTTCCAGGCGGTCACGTAACTAGCTTCCGGTGTAAACACGGTGCTGTTTAGGGTTCACTTAAGCCATTAATTCGCCGAATTTGCAGAACCGACCCTGATCTGGATGTCAAATCATCTCGGTGGAAGGTCCATTGGCGATCGGGAGGCTGACTTAAGCATTTAATGCGCCGTATTAGCAGATGCACGGCTTTTGCTGTGGACAGTCGCGCATCGGGCGCTTAAGCGCGCCAAAAACGTTCTTATCCCGCGCATACCCGCGCACTTTACTGATGTGAAGTGTCTTTCAATTTTTGTATAGTTTTTGACCCTTCTGGAATGCTGTAAACTTCATTCTGTGTCATGAATGACTTCATTGTTGTGTTGATGATGCGGAGTTCTTGTCGCCCTGTGTGTAGACGAAATTTCAGTGATAACAGATGCCCCCTGATGGATGAGGTTAGGAGCATACGTATAGCCGAAATCCATCAATGTTTCTTCTACTGA
>CBVK0100154360.1:0-28417 GCA_900067695.1 Picea abies
TTACCTAATGACATATTAGAGCAAGTAGATCTTAACTAACTCCTAAGTGTCTAAATATCCTAACACTTTTATTTGTGCCAACTAGAATATATATATATATATATATATATATATAACTTTTATTGTGTTGTTATTATTGGAAGTATTGCTTTAGGGCTTGGTCATTTACTGGGAGGGCATCAAGTTCCCCTCTCAGATTTTGCAAGTGATAATTACCTACCTTGATCTTCTCAGCCACCTGAAAATGCCCAAGCCATAGGCTCTGAAACTTGGAATGCTTCCCTTTGGGTTCGTTTACCTTATCCCACTTCAGAACTAAGTCTCCTACTTCAAAATTCTGTTCTTTAGCCTTATGCTTATCGAACCATATTTTTGCTATCTGCTCATGGGCTAAAAATTTAGGCTTATCCCTTTCCCTCTCTTCCTCTAGCATGAGCAGAGTGTTGATTCTTTGTTCCATGGTCAAGGATTTATCATCGTTAGAATCTTGGGCCAATTGGAGAGATGGAAGATAAAGCCCATTCAAGAGAATGGATTCTTGTCCGTAGACTAGGAAGTATAGGGAATTCCCTATAGCCTCTTTGGGTGTGACCCTATCAGCCCATAGGGCACTATGGAGTTGGTTATGCCAATTTATATGGTTATCTGCAACCATCTTCTTTAGTATCCTCACCAGATTCTTATTAGTTGACTCTGCCACATCGTTTCCCTAAGGGTAATAATTTGCAGAGTACTTGATTATGATTCCTTTGTCCAGAGAAAACTTGGCCAATAGGGTAGAGGAGAAGTAGGTTTCATTATCAAAGACTAGAACAGAAGGAATGCCAAACCTTGTAATTAGCTGTTGTTCTATAAATTGGATGACTATTTTATCATTTACATGGGTTAGAGGGATGGCCTCTGCCCACATTTTGAAATAGTTGGTGGCAGTAAGAATATACTTGTGCAATTTATAAGAATTGGGCATAATTTCTCCTATGATATCTAGCCCCCACTGCTCAAATGGTCTAGAGACGGTTATAGGATGAAGTGGGATTGTCGCCCTTCTCTCATTGCCAAAACTTATTTGACAAGTCTTACAATTCATGGCGTAAGCATGAGCGTCTTTAAACAAAGTGGTCCAATAATGGTAGGGCCATCATGGAGTTATTTCAGCACTTTATCGACGTCTTCGCATTCGAGACATCTCAGTAATACCCCGTCATAGTTAATCCGTAAGAGTATCAAATTTATGAGGCGATATTGTGTGGATTTTAATTGGAGGGCTCTCCTTTCTTTGGGGTTTAGGTTTTCGGGACAAGCCCCTTGTTGTAATAGATGAGCCAAATCCTTGTACCAGGAGTCTGGTCCCGATGAGATGTATGCTGCTTCACCACACCATGGTGCTATTTCATTATCCCACCCTGGATCTTGGTTTGCTTGATCTTGAGCTTTGACTGCGAGCTTGCACAAACCTTGTCCTTTTACTAACTTGGCGGGTTTTATATATAGATCAAATTCCTGGACTACCACCATCCATTTCCCTCTTCTTTCTTCCATTTATTTTTGGGTAAACAAGGATCAGACTGTGGGGTGTGGCATAATCACCTTAGTGTGATTCTTGAGGATGTATGACCTAAAATGATTTACTGCTTTATAGACCGCATAGGCCTGCTTGTCTATGGTGGGGTAATTGAGATCAGCTCCTTGGAGGTTGGTGCTCATGAATGACACTAGGGCTTCGTTGTTCTTGTCATCCTTCTAAGTCAAAACCACAGCTAGCGATTGGTTAGTTGCGAAAGTATAAAGGTTAAAGTCTCTATTGAATTCGAGACTTCGCAATACCGGGGCCCAGGATATGGAAGATTTGATATTGTTGAAAGCCTCTTTTCGTTCATCATCCCACTTAAACTCAGAATCTTTGTGAATCATTTTTTGTAAGGGTTTGATGATTTCGGCGAAGTCGGGGGTGAATTTCCTTACAAAATTAATTTTCTCGAAAAAACACTGCATAGCCTTCTTGTTATGGGGTAGCGGGAATTGAGATATGGAGTTAATCCTTTCAGGGTCTATGTGAATTCCTGCTTGAGATATAATATGACCTAACAACTTACCTTCTTCAACACCGAAGATATTTTTCTTAGGATTGAGTGATATACCGTATTTTCAACATCTTTCAAAAATCTGAGTTAAGTGTTGGATGTGTTCCTCTCTATTCTTTGAATATACCGTTACTTCATCTAAATACACTACCACGCACTTACCTATAAGTCCCTGAAATGCCACGCCCATTTCCCTTTGAAAGGTCTCTCCTACGTTAATCAAGCTGAAAGGCATGCTTTTATAAGTGAAGGTTCCCCATTTGGTTCGGAAGGTAGTTTTTAATCAATCTTCCTCTGAAACCAACACTTGGTTGTATCCCGAGAAACCGTCTAGAAGGGAGAAAATCTTAGAGCCCGACATGGTCTATAGGAGTTTCTCCATCGGTGGGACAGGATAATTGTCCTTTTCTGAAGCTCTGTTGAGATTATGAAAGTCTATGCATAATCAGATTTCTCCTGACTTTTTTCTTACTGGAACAAGGTTCGCTACCCAAGCGGAATGTCTAACTTGGAAAATTATCTTCGCATCTAAAAGATTCCTTAACTCTTGATACATTAGTGGTTCCAAGGATGGGTGGTACTTTCGGAGATTCTGTTGAAAAGGTTTGACTTCAGGTTTCAATGGGATGGTGTGTTGAATGATGCAAGTATCATACATTTTCAAATCTTTATAGGACCAGAAGAACACATCCTGGTATTGTTTGAATAATTTGAGGTCGGCTTTCCTCTCCTCTTTATATATCATTTTTTTGAGATTTACATACTTTGGGTTGTCTAGGGTTCTAATATTTATAGTTTCATGGAGGGGGCATGAGCTACCAGTCTTTTCATTTTAAGGTCCTTAGAATTGTTCCTTTAGATCAAACAAATTCTCTAGATTTGCTATCCCTTTTGGAATTGTGTGAGCCTTTGGTTTATCCGCGTGTTGACCCTCCCAAGGACTGGTTTCCGTTAGTTTCTCTTGGAACTCTTCATCCTCAATAGAGAGGTCTTTGAAGTTGTCTTGATTAGTCAAGAAGCTTATGATATGTTCATCCCCCTCAAAGAATTTCCAATTAGAGATATTATTAGGTATGGATGGCTTGTAAAGAATTTCTACAGTGAATCACGAGCCTTCGTAATATTCTAAAGGTGAGAGTCTTGAAGCAACGGTGGTTAAGGAGTCAACAAGGATATTCTTCGCTCTAGGGATCATAGTGATATTGAAAGCTTCAAAGCGTTCTATCAGCCTCTGCACCTCCTGCTGGTAGTTCTTAAGATGAGGGGAGTTGTAGTGTATAGTGTTTCTCACTTGTCTAATAATGATTTCCGAGTCTCCGAACACCTTTAATTCCTTGACATTAATATCTATGGATTTCTTTAACCCTTGTACCAGGGATTCATACTCGACAATGTTGTTGGTGCACTCAAATTCTAGTCTACAAGACAAGAAATGGTGTTTATCCTTTTTATCGATGAGGATGCACACTTCTCCCGAACCCTCTTGTGACTTGGATCCATCAAAATAAAGGGTCCAAATTTGCGAGCGATGATTTCCATTCCAATCAGTGTTCCTCTCTTCGATATTTTCTTCCAGAAGACCTAACACTAGGTCTTGACAAAAGAGAGAATCTTCCATTGGCATCGGGAATTCTTCTTGAAATATCATCTCGGAGCTTTGGGTAAGCGAAACCTCGGACAGGAGAGGAGCAAAATTGCCATAGTGAGAATCACAAGAATAATTCCCTAGTATGGGAAAATCGGTAGAGGCTGGTTCGTTTGGGATTTCCAGGTCAGTGACTGTATGTTTCAGATATCTTTCCTTATCGATTCTGATCATGTTCTTATATCCCTTCAGTGGTAGCCAAAGGTCTGCCTAGTCTGTGTTGAAGAATCTGTTTAGTTTTTCAAACCAATCTCGACTCAATAATAACCCATATGCCTCAAGGATATCCACCACAATGATGTCAATCACCTGCACGAAATTAGGATGAGTGGCTACCCTGATCATCACATCTTTGAGTTCCCCCATGACTTTTATCTGGGTCCTATCTAGTTGTATGACATGCTTATCACTTTTTAGAGGGACAACACCTAATTTGTTACAAACGGCCAAGGGCATGACATTGGAAGATGCCCTAGAGTCTACCAGATAGTTGTGGAGATTAATGTTGAAGACTTCGAACGTTAAAAGGAAAGGTTGTACAAGGACCTCTACTTCCTGCCTTCTTAGTAGGTGTTTATCACTAGTTTTCTTTCCAAATCCGTAGGGGGAAGATTCTTCTCTTGACCATCGTCGGTGGTCAGGTTTTCTACCGAACTTAGAGCTTGCAACATAAGGTCTTTCTGCTGAGGGATTCTACATATGTCCATAACTGATATATTAGCTTTCATCTTCTTCAAATCTTCTTCTACATTTTAATCAAATTTAGGAGAATCATGAGTATGGATACTTATAGGATTTTTACCTGGAGTGAAAGGCATTCTCGAGCGATTGGGAGTTAATTTACTTTGTGAGGCATGGGTGGCATCAATATCTTTTGGGACGGGTTGACCCTTACTATGTGTCTGTACCACCAATATCTCTATGGGTGGTGCCTGAGGTTTAAACAGATCATATGAAGACGTGATCACGTCAGGATCCCATATCAGTATGGTTGTGTCTTGTGGTGGGTCAACCTCTTCCTGAACAACAATGTTAAAGGACGAACTGTTGGATGGTTTGGTCAAAGAGACTTCACCCAGAAAATGATTGGCCATTAAATTCATGGTGTGGACCCACTGAGGAAATTCCCTTTCTGAGTGGTTCTCTTGGTGGTATGTACAGAAAGAATCATACGCGACATTCCCTAAGTCAATGTTTAGGTTGGTTGGGGGAGGTTCAATTTCTTTGAAAGGCTAGTTTCTTTTAAAGAAAGGCTTATAGGGTCTTTGGCCTTGGTTTCCCTCACTCACATTTCTTTTCATATCTATAATCTCATTTGATAGTTTCTTGACCATGCGTTCCAGGTCTTCTATATCTCCATTACCCTTATCGGGAGTTGATTCAGCTGGCTTCCCCAACGGTCTAGTCAAGAGGAGTCCTCTCCTGGGAGGGGGTTGGCTTTCTTTTCTCGCTAGAGATGCCTGACCTTCTTCACACCCTTTCATATGGAACTCTATCGTCTTGGCCTCTTCAAAATTCTTCACGAGGGTTTTCTTAGCGGCTCTTTTAACATACATGGAAATAGAGGCCGGAAGCACATTGGCATAGACCTCGATTTGCAACTCTTGAGCTAGTTTCCCTGCAGGCTGAAATTTGTTTAGGATAGTCATGAATCTTTGATTGAAATATTTGACCCTTTCCTTTGGGGTCATGGTGTCTATGAATAATATTTCCATAAGGGCTCCCGTGGTAGTTTCTTCAGAAAATTTGTCTAGGAAATCCTTTTGGAACTTAGTCCAGCTGGTTATGGACCCTACTGGAAAGTCAAAATACCAAGTGGAAGTCGAGTTCTCAAACGTGTAGGGGAAAAGTCTGCATACTACGTTGTCATGTTGAACATTCATAAGCCTGATCGTGAGTATGAACTTCTTGATATGATCTTTAGGAAATCCTAAGGTTTTAGGCTCATACTTGGGGAGCAACTTTTTCGGGTGCCGAGCGAGATTGTGTACTTGTCCAGTGACGGCCACGACGTTCCTGACCAACCAAGGTTGGTTGTCTTGAAGTGGAACTTCCCTCTCCTCCTCTTGATTGTTGTTCTCTTCCATATCTTCGGAGTCGGAGTCAAGATCTTCCTCTTCCGAAAGATTGTTAGGTTAGGAGATGTCACTTACTGGCATCTCGGGTATGAGGTCAATAGGTTCTTGGATTTCAGTGATCGTGAAGTCTATTAAGTCTTCGATGGAGTGTACAAAAACTTTGTCGGGAGTGATGACTACTAGTCTACTTTGTTTCTTTCTTCGAGGGAGGATGGGGGTGAAGGGAAACACACCGATTTTCCAGGCATAGTTTCTGGTAATCCTTCTAAATTGATTCACTTCCTCGTGAGGGAGGGCATAAGGTATTTCAAGGTGAATATATCCTTCCTCGGAGTGGGGTGAGTTATCCACTTCGGGAGTACTCGATAAAGGTGGGTTGTTTGATGGATGACTAGCCATGCATGTGGGTTGTTATGAATCTATAGGTTGTTCGAAATATCATATAACTTACATATTCATCCATTCATTCATAGGCCCTCCTTATAGCGTCAATTTTGTTGATGGGGATTAAATACACTGATTCAATAGCAGGAACCAAACCTACCACTGAGGCCCAATTAGAATATGCAACTTTTGGAGAGGAATGGTTCTCCAGATATTACAATCTAGCCAAATTATCGATGAGCTTTTGTGTTTTCTGGTGAATTCTCTTCCTTCGGTTAAGACATATTTTTTTTTGTATTTTCTCTTAGGTGGGGAAGGTACAAGAGATGCAAGCCAGTATAAACTAGCTTGACGAAGATAGGACAAGAGTTTTAACTATTGGGAAGGGGTCGAGCTTGGGATAACCCACTACTCGAACATGTAGACAACGATCATTTGCCAAAGGGGATTCGTAATAATACTTTAACCGAAAGAGCATCCAACTGTTGTCTGAGAAAACTACTTAACAGAAATAAGATGCATATATGATCAAGATCAGGGTAAGAAAAATAATTCATCTACCGAGACATTCATCACATAGCTGAGGTAAACTACTTAGCATAGAGAAATAAACACAACTATAATCAATGTCATGGTAAGCAAAATAATTCATCTACCAAGACATTCATCACATATAAGCACAATGATTTACTTTCATCATTTAAATCAAGGAACATCAAAACATTGCACCAGATAACTTGACAACATAATTAACTTCTCTTACTCATTTACTACAACATTCATGGAATAGGAAATGGAATAATTATTCTCCAACTCCAATCACATACATCTGATGAAAATAGCCCGTGTCTGGTCT
This sequence comes from Picea abies, assembly GCA_900067695.1. Taxonomy (NCBI): domain Eukaryota; kingdom Viridiplantae; phylum Streptophyta; class Pinopsida; order Pinales; family Pinaceae; genus Picea; species Picea abies. The sequence continues at coordinate 7,045 of CBVK0100154360.1, forward strand.
AGAAGGACTTCTTAATTCATAACAATCTCAAAATAATTATCAACAACCAAAAGAAAAGAGTTATTACAACAACCATCGACCCTTTGACCATCGGTCGATGTTCCTATTTATAACATAAATTCTTAACAATAATTAACGGTAAAATACAATTTGAGCTAATCAAGAATCGCCACGTGGCGTCATCATCTAACATTCTTTCAACAGTCCACCTGAGTTGTTTCTTGAAAAGGGTGGACTCTTTAATAATGAGACCATTTGATAAAGAGTTCTTCATAGGTGTTGGCCCATGGAAACCTGTGTTGTTCCATTGGAGCTGCATAGATTCCCCTGATGTCTATTGCGTGCGCCCGATATCTTGCGAGGCTGAAGTTCAACTTTTGAAGTATTGATTTGGATTTGATTGGATGTCCTCTGAATTATTGTACTTGCCCAGGCTTTGCATAGGTGACCTTTCCACATTCTTCAGCCCATGACACATCTTGTTCGGTGCACAGCTTGATTATTTCATTTAGGTCGATAAACATATCGGGGGTACCATACTCAGGGAGTCTGATGTCTTTCATTATTTTATTGATTGTATCCCAGTGATTTTGACATCTGGCCCATTGTTCTTGGATTTCTTCTTGTGGGATTTGAGACATTTTGGCCCAATATTTGGTCGATCACTTCATGCGATTGAGACTGCTTTTACTTACTAGCCGAATGTCGTGGTCTTCCTTTTCTCGGCCTTTCTAAACTGCCTCAATAAACTTGAGCCTCTCCACTGCCTACTATGCATTCTCATACATTCGCTCCATTTCCTTACATGTTGTGAGTTCCATGAGAGTGTCTTCCTGGAATTCGGCTATATTCGAGATTAACAACTATCTTTCCTTCTTGAAATCATCGTAAACTTTATCAAACTCATCTTTTAAATACACAGTTGTCTGTGTAGCACCCTTATAGTAATCGACAAGATGGCACAAGTGTTTGATATCCTTTTAGGCAGTGGCAAGTTCCTTTTCATCTCTCTTGTATCTATCCTGTGCGGCCTCTGAGAGGTCTTTTCCCACACTAATCAGCTCAGACGTACGGGCGTCTGCTATATCGATTAAATTCTCCTCAATGATGACTATGATGGACTGACCCAGGGTGATTCTTCTCTTCTTTGCAGTCTTCTGAACGATAGCCTTTCTCTTTTGATCATAGGAGATTGCATAGATGTCTGCGACCTCATCTACTAGGTCTGGTATCTGTTGATCACCCGATGTGATATTGTTTCCCAAGCTTCCCATAGTGTAAATTTGTTCGAGAGTGGGCTCTCAAACTTCTTTGTTTTTCCTTGTAGATCCAAATTCTTCTTGTTTCTCACCGGGGATATGAGTATTGGGCAGGATAGAGGTGTCTTGTATGGACTTGTCACTTACTTTCTCATCGATCATGGAACTGCTGATTTCCTTCCGTGGAGGCTCGTCACTTGGGCCTACATCTATTTCCAGTTCATCGGACTTTCCTTTGTTGAGATTACCTTCAACTTCAACTTCCTTTTGTGGGATTCCCTGGTCCTGAACCCCGGGCCCAACAGAAGACACCTTCTCGGGACTTGGGGAAAAAGGTCTCTTCAGGACCTTATTCTTCTTGGATGCACACCAGGGTGCCATGAGAAGGCGTTGTGCTCTTTTCGTCATTGTATATATGTATTAACGTGCTCAAGGGGTTGGTCTCTTGTATTTCTATCTACAACTGGCTTGTCTCTGGTTGAGCTATTTCTTCTCCTGAGAGATTAATTGGCGATATCATAGACTCGGGATTACCAAACCCATTGGTGCCATCGGCAACTGTGAGACCAATATTGCTAGGATCTTTCGGAACTCTTTGGATGGTAACCGAAATTTCAGGACTTATGGCAGGATGCGGGTTATCCTGCATCCATTTCATTAGTAGCTGAGACTGCTGCTATAAAAGTGTGCCACTTTCTTGAGCTGTTTGATCTTCAAGGAAAACTCTGATTTGTACCAGGGATCCCTGATGAGCCTCTGTGACCTCAATGTCTTATTGGGGGTTATTTGTTTCTTCCTCCAATTCATATGCTACTGTTTCTTTAGGGTGTTGGCCAAATCCTTGAATTGCTTGCTCCAATAGAATGGCCTACTCTTCATAGCTCATATCTCTAAACCTGGTTCCTCTAGGATCGACCTTCCTGGTTGCCACCATATCCCAGTCTTGAGCGTTCTCGGTGAAAATTTCATCCTCAAACCAATCGTGGGCATAAGGCTAGCATGATGATACCTCTTACGTGTGTTGTAGGACCAATCCCTTGGGATCATGTTTGTGAAATTGGCCAGTTTGGAACCGAAATTCCAATTGACCTAGCCCAAGTTGTTTAGCATGTGCGGTGTCTTTGACCATGCAAAAGCCGATATGGAATCCATACGGTATGAAATCCTGCTTCTTGTCTTTCACTAAAGTTGCATTATATCCTTGTATGATGGTTTGATAGCATATTTCTCCTAACACTAGCCGGTCTAGAACATAAATGGGTAATAAATGTGGTGCCCCTATGGTGCCAAAAATCCTAATGTAGGTTTCTTGTTTGTCTAAATACTAGTGATCAATTTTGACTATGACCTTCTTTGCTTTGTCTGATAATCTAGGGAATTCTCTCTTAAAGAGTAAGAAGTAAATGGGTGCAATAAAATGATCACAGATAACAACATAGGATTTCTTATACCTGTTTTCCCCCAAGATGTTGTAGTATAAATGAACTACGAGCTCTGAAGGATTTCTTGGCGGAGATGACGTCCAGTAGATACGAAGCCATGTGGAAGGCAGGGGTATCTCCTTCCTTTGGCGCCTGAGATTGTTTTATGCATGTGCTCAATTGTTTGGAGATGATAGCACTCCAATTGAATCTGGTACTCGAAATGGCGACTGTGAAAGCCTGAGGCATCCAAGCTTCCGAAAACCAGGAGTAGTCTTTCTCCCCATGTAATCTGCAGAGAAGGGCCATGAGATAGGCGTATGGTTCCTTGAGATTGACCATTGAGTACCAGTCAGAAGTTCGGTTCATGAATTTCTTGTCTTCCCTCCACCAGGATGCCAAGATTTTGCTAGTGTCATGAGAGGCATAGAAACTCACCACGAAATCAGTGTTCAACTTTTCTCTGGACTCACTGAGTTTGTAGTATTTCTGAACTTTTGATGGTAGGAAAACCTCGTCTTATTCACCATTTTCAATCATTAATCAAACATTTATGTGCATCGGTGTGATCAATGAGCCACTTTAAGAGATCGACGCAAGGGAAAACTGGAGACTGGCTTGCCACCATGTGCAGATAAGCCCTGTGAATGTTTGGGTGGACCTCATCATCGAGCTTCCTTGTATCAGGGTCGTTGTGCAAATTATATTCGAGGGGATCTTCGTTCTTGATCTTCTTGAAAACTTCTTCCCAGTGAGGAAAAGTCATCTTTGCTCCAATGCTTGCCTCTGTATCCCTGAAAGCTGGGGGTTGGAAAAAGGGCTCCTTGGTGATCACCTTGATGATAGACACCATCTTAGGAGCAATATCTAATTGTCTTGCAACTACTGGGGAGGAGCCTTCTCCTATTTCCGATTCTTGCAGCTTTGGTGACCGTGGTGATTTCCTGGTGGATGGCTTCTTTGGAGGCATTGTACCTGCAATCAAAACTGCCTTTTAAACACATATACATAACAACATCAGGTGAGAACATATACAAATGAAACATAAAACCATAAGAGAACCCATACCTGTAATGCTTGCTAATAAAACTATTTAATACTCACTAGACTTCAGATGCTTCCTCTAGACTGGTGGCTTCATTGTCATGTTTTTTCTAAATTCCTTGCTGCGTAGAGTGGGATCACACAAAAAGGACTTGAAAGAATATAACTGGGAGATACTACCAATCATATCAATTAGTTAATATGGGTGATAAATGCAGATTTCAAAATATAACGCTATCAGATTTCTACCACTGAGACTTAATTGGTTAACGGTGGAGCCGCGGATGGAGATGCATTGTATCAATGAGCTTAGAGGTTCCCTTTTGATTCACGCACGAGTTAGTAACTAATGCATGATCTATGAATTATATAAATCTTTGAATGCAGAGTACTTGACATAGCTAGGGGTTAAACGTCACACCATGTCTTACCTTCATAAAGATTGGGGATCAAATACTACTTTAGATTGTTTATCAATGTTGCTATTTTCTTGATAAAACTCCCGATACCAGTGATGTTGGGATTGGTGATGTTTCGGGTGTCGGCGGTCAGTGGTGGAACTCCTCTTTTGTGTGACGCTTATGATTACACTTCTCTGCCAAATCCGAAAGGATCGACATTTGGCGAAATCTTTTCGGAGACTGTATGCGTAAAACAGATACTCTTATCAGACGACGCTGAAGAATGTTGGCACTCATCTGCTTTGACTTCCCATACAATTTTCGCTACCTTAATCTTTCACCGATGTTGAACATCTCAAGTAATCTGGGAGAAATTGGGATCGTTGGTTCCTTGATCAATCATGGTGTTTCTCAAGATGGTTCTTAATATGCTCAAGATAAACTCAGATATGAAACATATCAGATAAGAAGGTTATTAGGCTCAAACCACGGTGAAAATAATCAAAGGTAGAATACAAGTTGGTACCCAAAAGGAAGTGTTCACAGAAATTTTAGGGTGTGTTGAGCACTCAATAGGTCCAAGGATCATTAAAATAGGAAATGCAGAAAGGAATAGACCTCTTTGACAAAATGGGCCCATTGGACATGGCTTAAATATGGCGAACTGGTGCCATGAAGTTGAAGGTTCCCATAAGGGATGAATACATTCTGACACCAATATTCTCAGTTGCCGGTTGAGAATTGTTGACCATGGGGATCGGCAGTCCAACAAATGCACTGTGGCTATCATACGCAAAGGACAACTGGTTGATTGTCATGATCTTCCCATTGTGAGGAAAACAAAGATTGTGAAAGACGGATGATACAACGAAATTCATAGAATAAGTCCAATTGCATCTTAGTAACAAGTTATAATCGAGGGGCGCATCAACCACCTCGACATCCACCTCTACCGTCTTCCCACCTAACTAGACTGGAAAGGTAGGAAGAATATCATGAGGGAGAAAGGAACGACTGTCAAAATAAGTCAACATGGTCAGATACTGAGAGAGAGTTGGAGAGCCGAGATCTTTCCAACAGACCAGGGACATAACACATGTTGCAGTGCCTTCATTAAAAATAGTACAATTGATGGTATACTTCGAGTAACCCACATGAATTTGGAATGCCACATGGTAAGGAAAGTGAGGTTTCACATCTGTGACATCAAACTTGATAGCTTTCAAGCCACTGGGATTTAGAGCTCCTAATGCAAATATAAAGGAATTCCTCTATGAAGAACATGTCTGGAGTACCTCCAAGGCCGACATCGCATAAGGGGTGGTAATTATGGGCGACTCTAGCATTGGGATTGTGGGTATAATGCTTGAGTACTCCTTTTAGAATACGAGGCGATGGCTATGGTTTTTTTATCTGCAAGGGCGTCTCCCGAGGAAGAGGATATTCTAGACTAGGTATAGTTTGTGGAGATCTGTGATCACAAGATCGGGTGGCTACATTAACCTAATAATTGACCATATTGATGAAAAAGCGGTCATTGTCTTGTGTCGGTGGGTTTTGAATCCCATCGGCCACATTTTCAGCATTTGAGGACTTCAAGGCCATGTGTTTTTTATGTGGGAAGTGATTCATCAGCACAGCGGGTGGTAGAGATAAGAGTCTCCCAACTTCTACAAGTTTGGAGTATAAATGAGTAAGGTGATCGTCTGTATAAATTTTACAGGGAAATTTCACCTTACGCCTTTCTTTATTTCTCTCACCAACATTATTATTCATCCTCTCATTATTACCATTTTCCTTGGGTTTATTATTCTTCCCATCCTTACAATTATTATTACATCCTTTCTTCTTATTCCCTCCTGGTTGCTAGTTACCATTTGGGCCAATCGACAATTGCACAGAATGTAGATCCATCAAATGAATGGGATTGGAAGACATAGATGAATTTGGCCCTCCTGCAAACTGGTTTAGGGATAACTCTTTCAAATGGCTTGTCACTGATTCTATAAACTTCACATTGGTGGAGCCTACAATTCCATCGGCATGAGGCCCGAGATTTTGTCTAGGGTCATAGTTTGACCTTAGTGCATCAGGAAGAATCTTGTTTAACATCCCATATTGAGCATATATAATATCTAACTGTTGGGCTTTGAAAATCTCTTCTTCCTTAGATGTAACCCCAGATGTGGAAACATCCTTTGAAATAGGAGGTTGTAGAGACTTAAGGAACCACTCTAATAGGAATTCTGGGGGTATGCAGGTCTTGATCAACCTCTTCAGTCTACGCCATTCCTAGATGTGATTCGAGATATGAGTGGCTTTGTCTTGGTGTAAGGTCGAAAAAATTTCTAGGCCAACATCGTAACGAACTGGAAATTGGAAGGGGTTAAGGAAGAATAAAACCATTTTACTAAAGGTCCCGTATGCCCCCATAGGTAGCTCGATATACCATTTCACAAAAACCCCTGTTAGGGTCCGTTGAAACAATATTAACCGAATGGAATCATCGTTAAGGTAATTCAAAGAGCACCATAAGTGAAAGGTGGTAACGTGATCACCAGGATCCTCACCATTCTTGCCTTCGATTTTTGGAATATATGAAGGAAGCTTCGTGGGAATGGGGGGCCATGTAGGATCATGACACACAGGGTCATTCATCTACTTAGACAAGTCTGATAGATTGAGCATGGCCAGAAAAGGGAGACGAGGTTGCGACATTTGGCCCCAAGCTCCCTTGAAAGATTGTGGTTGGGGAATCACAGCCCATATAGGGTTCTGGTAAGCACCATGGCCCTGTCTAGGATTGTAAGACCCTTCTCCAGGATGATTCATAAGGGGTTGGTTGGGAATAATTCCAATAGGAATGTTCTGATGAGGGTTATAAAAAATTCCCCAAGCTAGAGTATCTCTGGGTTGGGGGTTTCCCAAGGTGTGAAAATGACCTCCTCCGGGTGTGAATATAGAGGATAAAGGTGGATTCATCATGCCAAACATGTTGGTCAGAATCAACACTGAGGAGGTGAGAGTAAAGGATGGAACTTGAGCCAAAGCTTGTCCGCTAGGTTGGTTACTCCATCCAGAAGAAACAGGATTAGACCCGGGGTTAAAAGAAGGAATGCCTCCCACATTAGGAGTCGTTTGAGGGACCTGAGTGCCACCAAACAAGAATGTATTATCAGGAGTAGTTGTTCCACCAAGTCCAATTCTAGCATTAGGGCTAGTGACTGGGATGGAGTTTGAAAAATGTGATGTAAAATTTGGCATACCATAGTAAAAGGGACTAGAGGACATCAAGATGGACTAAACATTATATCTTGGTAAATGGACAAGAGACCCTAAAGGGTTCATGGCTATAGGTTGAGTATTTACTATAGGATGGGCATCAATGACCATAGGTGCCTCCAATATTACAACCATTGTGGTTGAAGGAGTCGAAGGGGTACCAATAACTATAGTAGCTATGGGAGTCAAAGGGCTCCCTAAATCTTGATGACTCAGTTCAATACTCATCCTTGTAGAATCAAAAGTCTAATAAGTGGAGGTGTGTGTACCACATTTAATAACTCTATGCCTTTTAGAAGGAAAATGCTCAAAATGTAGTGGTAACTGTAACAAGTGGCGAGACCTGCGGGGAAGCTGGGTTGGATCCACAATGACTTAAGATTCAAGATATATAAAAAAAAACAATCCTACTGCCAACTAGTAATCAAAGAGCACACCAAAAATAATCAAATGACCAATATGCAGACAAACAAGATAAAGTGGTTGAAAGGGACCTCCCTCTCTAAAGCAGGTATGCCTCTCTCAAGAGGGGTATGAGACTCTACTGCTAAATATTGGAGGAAACAAAATCAGTTATAAGGGCCCTCATAGTCTTAACAACCAGTCGGTCAGATCCCCCGAGAGAGGTAATCCTCCATAAAGGTTGTGTGACGTCTGACCCTTATCTGACCCAGGGTACCTACAAAACAATCCCTGCAAGTAACTTATGTGGTACCTAAGTCAAGAAACTAAGAAACCATGGTATAATTGATGATCAGATGAAAAATCGTAAGTCAGGTCCACTGTATGGAAAGGGTAGCAAAGCCCAAAACCTTGAAAGAACCACCTCTCACGGAGGTAAGGGCACTAGCAAGATACCCATATACGAATAGATCCCTAGAAATATATCTAACGTTAAGAAGGTATCGGGGGGATATCCCTTCAACCAACCTCATGCGACCTCATGCTTAACTTCAGTGTAAGCGGAGCCTCTTGATATTACCGATTATACAATGGATTTCTCCATTCGCTTAGTCAGACACATATGTTGATTTAATAGCCTTGGATAAGTTTACTCACAAAATCCTATTCCAAGGCACTAAATCCTAAGCTAGTTTGTGCACCCTAGAAAATAAAGTCGTTACTAATCAATTTTAAATTATGGCATTAATTTTAATGGCCTTGCTTACTCAAAAGGTGTGGTCATGAAAATTGTGATGTTATGACTCTACACATAAAATAAATGAATATGAATGCAATGCAAAGTCCTACATTTGCAATAAATGATATTCTTCTTAAAAAAATGTGATTTTCAATTCAATTATGCAAATTCTAAATAAAAATACAATCTTTCTTTACATGCACTAAGATAAATGACAAAGACTCAAGAGATCAAAATGCCAATCAATGTAAAGTGGCTAATATTTTTGTATTTTCAATATAAGAGAATGAAAATGCAAGGACTGAACAATAGTGTAATATAAATACTCTACTATTTATAGACAGAGACAACCCAAGTAGGATATCAAGGAGCAAAACACCCAGCCCAAGGTGCAAGGACAATCAAAATGAAAAGATGATGAGAAAGGCACCGTACAAAACTTCAACCAAAGATAGGTTTCCTGTCATTCCACATGCACTTAAAAATCACCACAGAGACCTAAGAAGACTCAGAAATCAAGCAAAAAAGGTTGATGTACACCACAGTTCAATGGAAAAGTGTGTATGTACGCAGCTTGCATAAGTACAACACGCATATGTACACGACTGTCAAGAAAAAAACCCGCGTATATGTGTCAAAACACAACTAGGATAAGGATAAGGCTAAGAAACTCAGACCTAGAGTGAACATAGATTTTCAAGAAATCATACGACAAGAAGCTCAATATGAACGAGAGAAATATAAGGATAAAAACACTCCAAACCCCAAAAAAGAAGATTCTATCCCCAGTATGGTCACCAATTCTGTTATGAGAAAAATATCTCCATTGATAGGGGTAAACCACAACAGATGGAAATTACTGTAGAAATCAACTCTAATATCAATTATGCTATATAATCAAATACGCTAACAAGACAAGATAAGAGGCCTACCTCGTCTAGAAGTTTGATGAAGTCCATCGTTGAGCACTTGACCCAAAGCAATATACCTTCAACTAGTCCTCAACAACCAAGAAACAACATCATATGGTGATAATATATATGTTAGCACATTCAATAGCATGATCCATCAATATTCATAAAAAATACGCCCATGGAATAATAATTCAAATATTTGCGAGATATTAATTGGACGAGAAAAGATAATTTATATTAAAATATAATCAACATAAGTTAATGAGTTATAAACTTCCATGTCGGCACAGTTCAGAATCAAGAAACTAAGTTCCTTCTAGTTGGGCCTCCACCACTTCAAGCATCCACCAAAGGCAATCTCATATAAGAGAGACAATGAAGTTCTCAATCAATAAGGGAATATATTGGGGATTGAACAATGTGTTCATACTTAAAGGAAAAAGGGATGCAAACTCAATGTGAAGTGAATAATTTCTCTAGAGTAACGTTTCTCTCAAAGTTGAATTCTTTCTCCTCTTTTCCATAGATCGAATTTGTCCCATTCATAGCCTTCAAGTGGAACTGAAGGGCCGAGTTGGAATGTTACCAGTATATGGAAGGCCAAGGATCAATCATCTAGTGACGTGATATGGAAACCCGACACCATTTTTTAATTTTGGGCACATTTCCCGATGTACGCAGGTTATAGTGGTGCAACCTGTGTATACTCATGCTATAATATAGGCAGGGTGTGTATATGTAGAAAAATCATGTTTTTATCTCTGGGATTTACAAAAAGGGGCTTCAAGTCTGTATAGAGAAATGGAAAAAAGGCCCTTTGTGCAAGATAGCATAGGGTGAGACAAATCTTGCTATAATAGGCCTGACAACCTGTCTCTTCAATCCCATTGGCCTAACAAGCCGCTTCTTCAATCCAACTCTCTAGTCAACCAGGTATAGGCTCAGGTAAAGGCAACAAAAAAAAAACAGTTAAGGAATAGTATTGGCTTGGGTACGGTACAATACTGGATCAGGTATAGTACGGGTATGCTATCCATGACAGGGAGGTACTGCATACAGTTTCTGGGTTGTAGAGGTTGAACAATGGAGGCCTTAGAGTAAAAACGATGGAAGATTGGTGAATTGTGAAATATGCGAGGGTGACCGGGGATAATAGTTCCCAATGAACTAATTTTACCCACATATAAATGCATGTGCCCTGATTGACACATGTCCCTGTAGAAGCTCGTTCCTCTCCACTTGTATATCATTCCCGTACACATAAGAACTTAGGATAGTATGATATATATCCTTTCTTTAGTCTTTAGGAATAATATTATAATATTCCCTTAAAGATAAGATCTCTAGCTTAGCCCCTTTCCTAGGCTCTTACCCCCCCACTTTCCCCTTCCTAATGGAGTTTAGTCACCCATACTCTTTTATCGTGGTTGGTCTACATGAAGAGATGTATTCTATTAATGATATGAGTGTTTACATATACAAAAATATGCTCACTGGCCTCTAGAATCTAGGCTCTCTGACATAATCATCACATAAGCCTCTTGGCTTATAATCACCTTGCTCACCAGGCTATAAAACATGTTTACAATTCAACTGGGGCTTGGTCTTGGGGTATTACAAGAGGTTATATACCTTTGACAGGTATTCTATCCGACATAGCATCAGAACTCTGATAGATAAAATGTCAGAATTGTGGGCTTCGAACCATCATATCCCATAATGGGATGTGCCCATTATCGTTGGTCATCTGATGCAACGTCATGAGGAATAGACATCAGATGATCAATTATAGTAAAAACAATCCAACAAACGTGTTATATCTCCAATGGATAGTTTCGTCGGATATCTAACGAACCTAACCTAGGATTCCCTACATCATATTTATTCGATATTTGATGAATGTGTCAATATTAAAAAAAATAAATCATGATATATATAAATCATAGTGGCCAACAACTTCTCTTATTGGAGTGTAGCTACAATTTTCATACTTTTGGATTCTTTCTCAAGCTATGACTCACCATGAGCAATGGATATAGTGGACAATTCATATATTTAGCGATGGAGAGTGGTGGCTAGGAAAAATCTTGACCACAAGGGAAACTGGTGTTGGCTTGCATTCTTTTTATTTCTACATATTAAACACTCCAATGACCCATTAAACTTGAAAACTAAACTATGCTCACAACTATGCAAGCAAAATGAAACATGCTCAAGGGAAATGATTTACAATTTAAGGGGAATTAGTTATTATCATGCTAACTATTAAACAATTGTAATAAATGAGGATGGGCATGTAAATTAGGGATAAGGCCTTTTAAATTTTATACGAGACCTAAACCTGAGCCCAAAAATATTGCCCAATATTTATTAGTTATATCATTGTAAATCTAATATTAACATAGTGAAATATAGGGTCTTAGTGGAAAATAGACTCGGAATGAACTGGAAAATAATGAAATTGATGGTGGAAAAATGACATTATTGACTCAATGAGTCTTTAACCCAATAAAAAAACCATCTATTCATCTACCATGCAAAATATAAAACATAACAAGACTAACAATGAATCGTTATCTCTTCATATATCAATGTTTTAGTCAATCTTGAAGCCTTAACTCCACTAAAAACGCCTTCAACCATGCACATCTTTCGTAAAAAGATAAGATCCTTAAATCAAAACAATGAACTCTTATGACCTCTTATGAAATGTAAAGAATGAAACATAGTAGGTTGATTCCATGTCATATCAAACCATATCTCACCGACTAAATTTCACCTTCTGTATCATAGCATAGGTATATTTTTCATGAAGGTCATGACATTAAGTACATGATAGGTTTCTAAAGTATAATCATTGCTAAATCACAGAGCAAATTCAACCTAGAACTCTAGTTATACTGTCATTAGGGTGGTTGCACTCATTTTTGTTTGAGGAGGATCATTATGGCATCATAGAACCTCTCCATAATGTGTTTGTAGTAGCAATATATAAGTAACAATGGGTTTGTTTGAGGTAGATATGAAAATACTTCATACAAGGTACTTAAGGGCTACTTAGCAATATGATTCCAAAATTAGAAAACAACTTGTTCAATATCCTATATATCTGTAGCAATGATCTTTGAGGAAGTGTTGGTTCACATTGTTTTCAAACTGAAATTCAACATTGGGAGAAATTTACAACTTTAGGTTACAACATGTTGTTGGAAAATATGAAAGGATGAGTGAGTATAATAGAGACAAATATACTCCTGAACAATTCAGGCTTGGTAAAATTCCATTTCTAGGAGAGTGTGGTAGCAAAGAAAATAGATTATATAAATATGTAGGGAGTGTGGCAATAGAGCAAAGTGAGTATTATTTAGTTCAAGGGAAAATAATATATTTTTACTATCTAGCTCTTCATTAGCTAGATTGAAATGTGATATCTACTGATTTTATCTATTTTTTAGTAACACTGTCAATTTGTGGACAATATGACATTACCCATTTTAGAGAAGCACTATAATTTTTTTGGTTTCATTGGGTAACATGGAATTATCTATGTGAAAACTCTATAGAGTTATTGGATGGGAGTCACTATAATTCCCTCTATGTCTATTGTCATCTAGTTTGGTAGTCTCCACTACCTATCTAGGAATGAGCTCTAGGACTTGACAACAAGACTAGTCAACTGCATGGTCATGATGTACTAATTGGCTATTAGAGAACAATTGTGTGGCCTGTGAATAGTTAAAAAAAATTGAGGATGTCTTATTTCTAAGCTATTACAGGTGACCACTTATCACAAGTGCATTCTACTACTTAATGTAATCATCTATAGTAAGTATTATAATCTACCATAATTTGTATTATAATCTAAAACCCAAGAACGTATAATCTAGATATGAAAGTCATATTCAACACAATCAAAATGAATAACAAAGAATAACATATAAGTGTATGCCCATGTCACATTTTAACCTTCCATGAATGCTATTTTTAAACTCTATGGAGAGAACATTGTGAATGTGGAAAAAACATTTCAAGCAAAGTACAAGTAAAAGATTTGATTATGCAACAAGACTAGTCAACTACATGGTCACGGTGTACTAATTGGCTATTAGAGAACAACTATGTGGTCTATTAATAATTAAACATTTTGAGGATTTCTTATTTCTAATCTATTACAGGTGACCAGTTATCGCAAGTGCATTATACTACTTATTGTAATCATCTATCGTAAGTATTATAGTGTACCATAATATGTATTATATCTACCATATTTGGTGGCATAATCCAAATCCCATGAACATCTAATCTATATATGAAAGTCATATTCAACACAATCAGAATGAATAGTAGAGAATAACATATAAGTGTATTCCCATGTCACATTTTAACCTTTCATGACCGTTATTTTTAAACTTTATGTAGAAAACATTGTGAATGTGGCAAAAACATTTTCAAGCAAGGTACTAGTAAAAGATTTGGTTATGCAACAAGACTAGTCAACTGCATGGTCACAATGTACTAATTGGTTATCAAAGAACAATTGTGCGTCCTATTAATAGTTAAATTTTTTGAGGATATCTTATTTCTAAGCTATTATAGGTGACCACTTATTGCAAGTGCATTCTGCTAATTATTGTCATCATCTATAGTAAGTATTATAATCTACCATAATATGTATTATAGCTACCATAATCTATGGCATAATCCAAACCCCAACAACATATAATATATATACGAAATTCATATTCAACACAATCAGAATGAATAGCAGAGAATAACATACAAGTGTATTCTCATGTCACATTTTAACCTTCCATGACTGTTATTTTTAAACTTTATGGAGAAAACATTGTGAACGTGGAAAAAACATTTTCAAGCAAGGTACTAGTAAAATATTTGGTTATGCAACTAGAGGCATGCGGTAAAGTCACAAGAAATGATCTATATTTTGACTCCCATTATCCATTATCATGGTGGTGATTTGGTATTTTATTTGACAATTGTGGGTAAAAGGATGTCAATAGGGTGTTGGGAAAAAAATTTGGTCATTAATAAAAAATAAGGATATGGAGTGGTAGTGTTAGGAAGAACGATGACATATGAATGAGGGGTTTGAGAAGACAAAAGAGGGTCCACATGTTCTACAGTATGTTGATCTAAGTATAGGTAATTACCTAGGTTGTGGCATTGGAGAAAACAACAATCGATAGAAGAATGAGTCATGTTACAACAAATGTTTCCTCACCCAATGCAACTTGCTTGGATGGCCTTTCTATTTCCCTATGTAGACTTGAAATCCCCTTTTGTACCTTCCAAGTCCAAAAAAAAAACATATTTTTCCACATATATGTGCCCTATCAGTTATACAACAAGCAATACACAAGTTTCTCCAGTACAGCCCGTGTACATCGGGTTTGGTGCTCAAAATTAAAAATAATGTCAGGCTTCGATGCCATGTCACGAGATCCATGATCCTTGACCTTCCATACACTGGAAACACTCTGACTCGTCTGTTCAGTTCCATTTAAAGGCTATAAATTGATCCATATCCAAGCCTTGAAGGAGATTCAATATTTTCAACTTTGAGAGAAAAGACACTTTGGAGAAATTTCACGTCATATTGAGTCTGCATCCCTTTGTCCTTGAAAGTATGAACTCCTTGTTCATCCCCCAAGATCTTCCTTCTTTGTGATGGATAAAATCATTGACTCCTATATATGATATTTCATTTTGTGGAGGATTGAAGTGGTGGAGGCCCAAGTGGAGGGACTTAGTTTCTCGGTTCCGATATGTGCCATTAAAGAATTTTGTCACCTATGTACTTCTGCTGATTATTTTAATAGAAATACTATTTTCTCATCCAATTGATATCTTGCAAATATTTGAATTATTATTCCATGGGCTTATTTTTCATGTATGTTAATGGATTATGATCATCTATATGCTAACAGTATGTATTATCACCATATTCTTGCGTATCTTGGTTGTTGAGGACAAGTTGCAGGTATAAAGATTTGATTTGTGTGCTCAACGATGGTCTTCATTGAACGTCCAGATGAAGTAGGCTCTTGGCCCTGTCTTGTTATGATTTCATTTATATAGTATATTTGGGATTAGAGTTGATTTTTGCATGTCATTTAGTCTATTGTGGTTTACCCTGTGCCATAGAGAGATTTTCCTTGTAACAGAATTGGCGACCATACTGGGGATTGATCTTATTTTTTGGGGTTTGGAGTGTTTTTCTCATTGATTTTCTCTTTGTTAACCTGAGTTTCCTTGTCTCATGTTGCTTGATAGCCTATTTTTTATTTTCATCTAAGTTTCTTGGCTTAACCCTTTCCCGGACAATGTTTTACTGGGTATACATGATTTTTCCCTTGACATATGCATACATATGCGATTTGTCTTTCTTTAGGGTGTGTATATACGTGATGTTTGCTCAAACAGTCGAGTACACTATCTCTTTAGTCTTTCTGGTTGAGTTTGGTATTTTCTGGGTGAGTTTGGTTGGGTGTTGAGTCTTCTTGTGTCTCTGTCCTGACTTTTGAGTTCTTACACAGTGATAGAAAGCCTTCTTATTGTTGAATTTTTGGGCGATATTCTTTCTTATCATATTTTTTATTGGTTTTACTTGCACATTGGTCTGAGTGTTTGCTTCTTGGTATCCTGCTTGTCTTGTATCTTTTTTCTTGTAGTAGGGTCTTCCTGTGAAGTTGTTATTTAGTCCTTACATTTTATTTTCTTTATATTAAAAATACAAAAACATTTGCTTATTTTTCATTATGGAATTTTCACTTTTGATTAATTTTCATTGATTTTGACACATGTGGAGAGATTGCATTTCATTGAAATTGTAGAGATTGCACTAGAAAAAATGCATTTAGAAGCATACTATCTCTTTGAAATTCAAGAGTAGTTCTTAGAAATGTTATTATATATTCTTGTTTTTATATGTTGAGTCGTAATACCATCAATTTCACGAGCACACCTCTTGAGTAAGAAGAAGCCATTAAAATTAGTGTTTGTTAATTAAAATTGACTAGAAACGATTTTATTTTTCAGGGTACACGGACAAGTATAGGACATAAGGGCCTTAGAACAAGATTTTGTGAGTAAAATTCTCCAAGGCTATTAAACTAAAAATATGTTTTTGACCAGGGAGTGGTGAAACCCATTGTTTAATTGGTGACGTTAGGAGGCTCTGCTCACACCAGAGTTAAGCATGAAGTCGCATGAAGTTGGTTGCAGAGATAGCCCTATAATACATTCTTAGTGTCAGATATATTTATGGGGTTCTATTCATATTTGGGGGTCTTTCTAGTACCTTTACCTCCATGAGAGGTGATGCTTTCAATATTTTGAGCTTTGTTACCCTGCCCATACGGTGGACCGGACTTATGACTGTTCTCTAGTGTATTGGTTATATTGTGGTGACTCTACATAGGTAGCCACATAGGTTACTTACAGGGGTTATTTTGTAGGTAACCTGAGTCAAATAAGGGTCGAACACACAAAACCTTTATGGGGGATTACCTCTCTAGGGGGATCTGATCAACTGTGTTGTTAATCCCACAAGGGCCCTTATAATTGATTCTAATACCTCCAATATTTTGAAGGGAGTATTAGGCCCCTCTTGGGAGAGACATACCTACTCCAGTGAGGGAGGTCCCTTTTCAGCCACTATATCCTGTCTGTGTGAATTGGCATTTTTTATTTATTTTGGTGTGCTATATGATTATTAGTTGGCCTTAGGATTTGGTTTTATATCTTGAGTCTTGATTCATTATGAAGAAAGAACAACTTCCTCCTAGGTCTCATCGTTTTTTGAAGTTACCACCGCATATTGAGTCTTTACCGAAGTTTCCTTCTAAAAGGAATAAAGTTAATAAACATGGTATATATATCTCCACCTCCCAGACTTGTGATCATCCATTTATGAGTATTGATTCAAAACTTAATGTCACGAGGATTCCCTTGACTCCTATATACTCTGTGATTAGTAGGATCCCTTCAACTCCTTTAGCCTTGATGGTTGGGGTGTCGAAGATCCCTACCTCTAGTGCTACTGAACCTATGGGTTCTACTCAACCCATAGGAACGAACCCTTTCAGATCTATTTTTGGTATGCCAGGTCACAATTCCCTGTCAATACCTTCGGTCTCTAATTACTTTTCTTTTTGTATGCTAAACATGATGTCACAACTCTCATCCTCCATTCCAACAGCTAATGCGAATCCTAGTTTTGGACCCGGGGGCATGGCTCCTCTGTATGATCCTCTCTTGTTTGGTGGAGGCCATATTCCCCAAATGAATCCTATAGTTGGTGGTTAGCCTTGTCTTTATTCCAAGTGTAATCCTAGTCTCAATGCTCCTAGATGGAGTGCTCAATCGGGTGGACAAGTCACTTCCTATATTCCTTCCTTTAATCCCTCTTCCTCCACGTCGATTCTGAAAAACACATTTATTATGGAGAATCCCCCTCTGTCCACCAGAGTTCCATATGGAGGGAGTGAATTTCACACTATGGGAAACCCCCAGCCCAGAGCCCCTTCGGTTGGGGGCACCATATATAACCCTCATTATGCCGCTTCTGCGAGAATGGTGCCCATACATCCTTTTATGAATCATTTTGGAGGAGGATATTATCCTACCATACAGGGCCATGGCATATACCAGAACCTTGGATGTCCTGCAATCCCTCCACCCTAATCTTTCCCAGGAGCATGGGCTCAAACATCGCAACCCCGACTCCCTTTTTTGGCCATGCTTAATCTACCAGATTTGTCAAAATTAATGAATGAACCTGTGTGTCACAGTCTTTTATGGCCCCCCGTCCCCACCAAGCTTCCTTCGTACATTCCAAAATTAGAAGGCAAGAGTGGTGAGGATCCAAGTGATCATGTCACTACTTTTCATATTTGGTGATCATCTAACTACCTGAATGACGATTCTATTCATTTAAGGTTATTTCAATGCACCCTCACGAGGGTTGCCATGAAATGGAACATTGAGCTACCGAGGGGAACATATGGAAAATTTAATCAAATGGTTTTGGTCTTTCTCAACCACTTCCAGTTGTTGATTCATTACAATGCCGACGTAGAAAAATTTTTAGCCCTTCGCCAAGATAAATCCATGCATATATTAGACCATATCCAAGAGTGGCGTAGATGAAAGAGGTTGATCAAATCCTACATTCCTCTAGATTTTTTGTTGGAGTGGTTCGTTAAGTCCTTAATGCCTTATATTTTGAAGGATGTCTCTACATCTGGAGTAACATCTAAGGAAGATTTTATTTTCAAAGCCTAGAAATTAGACATCATATATGCTCAATCTGGGATGTTGTACGAAATTCTTCCTGACACACTGCGGTCGAACTATGACCCTAGAAAAAATCTTGGGACTCATGTCGATGGAATCATAGGATATACGAATGATAATTCTACAAATTTGGTGATGAACCAATTGGAATATTTGTATCTAAGCCAGCATGTAGCAGGACGAGCTTCAACTTCATCCTCCACTCTCGCTCAGTCGATGGATGTGCATTCTGTACATTTATCGACCAACCCAAATGGTAACCAACAACTAGGAGGGAATAAAAGGAAAGGACGAGGTAATAATCATAAGGGTGGGAAAATAAATAATAAATCCAAGGACGATACTAACAATGATAGATCGAATAATAATGTCGGTGAGGGAAAGAAAGAAAAATAGAAGGTGAAGGTTCCTTGTAAACTTTGTAAAGATGATCACCTTACCCACCTACGTCCAAAAATTGAGGAAGCCTAGATGATCTAGATTTTATGAAAAGAATGAAATAAATACATATTATTATTAACATATGCTTAACAAAGAATAACTGAGATGTAGTAAAATTGGTTTCTATTCAATAAGGAAATAAGATAAAACTGTGAAATGTAGTGGACAACAAGCTTGCTAGAATGGTGGAGGCTTATCTCTCAGAAGAGATGTGACACCTACGCTCATTAGAAAAAAAGATGAGTACAATGAGGCTCTGAAGGCCTTTTTACAATAAACAGGAATTCCAAAACCCTATACATCCTAAAACCTAACGCTAGTAGATGAAGCGCCAAAAGTCATGTGGGCCCCGTTGGGGTAAGTTAGTACATCAACTTCTCGGGGTCGTAACTTTCGCATACGATCTCCGTTTTAGGCGCACGATAGCCCGTTGGAAAGTTCTATCTGAGGAATGTACATGTTTACATCAAACACTAACTTTGTCCACAACTTCACTTTGGCGAGCCCTAAAAATGTTGTTTAGGGCCTCAAAACACACCCCAAAGTTGATGACCCGAAAACTAGGAAAAAACTACCAAAGTGAACCAGTTGGAATAGGTGGGAGGCCACCAAAATCCATCTGGATAAATCCTCCCACCTTAGAAATAAATGGTCTCCATTGTGTTGAGTTCCCCCATCATATGATGAAATTTCTATTGAATTTGGCCCTGGGTGAGGCACTTTCCTTGGTGCAGGAGCTACCTTGCTTTGACAATTGGATAAAGCTAGATCCTTTGTTATCGAGTGCCCTTGAAATGTGTGTCCACAATATGACCACTAGATTCTTGTTACATGTAGTTGGGTTTGAGATATGTTGGTTTCAACTGTTATTCTATCTATGAGGTGTCCAATAATGGTGGGAAATATGGCCGAATGAGAGACACATTAAACATTGGGTGAAGGCCAAGGAAAGGGGGAATGTTGAGCTCAAAATAATTATCACCCACAACCTTGGTGATGGTGTAAGGTCCATAAAGGAGTAGATGAAGCTTCCGATGGGTCTCTTTATGGAATTTTTTTCTACAAGTTCTACCAAAACTGTTCTCCCACCTGAAACTTATGTGGCACCCAATGTTGTTCATGGTGCTTCTTTTACTTGGCATTGGACTTCTGTAAAATATCCCGAAGTTGTTGGCGGATGTGCTGGATCTACTCAATTAACCAAGTGGATTTTTCATAATTAGTTGGAGTAGGGGATGAGTCGACTGAGGTGGCCCCAAGGGGTAGTGAAACATCCATGGGACCCAATGGTTGGAATCCCAACCCCACCTGAAAGAGGATTTTTCCGGTTGAGCTATGTAGGGATCATTTGTAGCTATGTTAAACATAGGGAAGACTCTCATCCCATGTGCGGGGGTTATTTGAATTGTACATACGTAGGATATGCACAATCATATGATTGATGACCTCAGTTTGGCCATCTCTATTAGGGTGGAAAGAAGTGGATTTGCTGAGCTTGGTGTCTAGTAGGGACCAGAGGCTCGACCAAAATGTGATGAGGAACCAACTGTCTTGATATGAGAAAATGGTTTGTGGGATTCCAAAATGTACCCATTATTGTTCAAAGAATATCTTGGCAGTGGCCTCTACTATGATTCTCTTCTTATATGTGGCCAAAATCACCATCTTGGAAAAGCAATCAAAAAACACAAAAAGTAGTCATTTCCCCTCTTGGTGGATGGAAGGACTGACATGTATTCCATTGATATGGATTCCCATGGCCTGTAAGGATTAGGAAGAGGGGTCTAAAATCCCTATTTCTTAGTGTTTGGTTTGGAAATAATGCAGGCAGTGTAGGACATAATATACTTTCCCACATCTTGTCAAATTTTCGGCCACTAGAAATGTTTCTGTAGTACCGCCACTGTATTTTTTATGTCGAAGTGTCCTGCCACTTCCCAAATTAGCTTCGCTCGCTCACTTGATGGAATGTAGAGAAGGTCTAGATGGCACAAAAACCTATCATGAATATGGAAGTGACAACTAAGTTTGTGCCAAACATTTGGTAGGTGGTGGCAAAGCCAAGGTTTGTCTCATAGAGGTGGGGCCATCCGGAGGTCTCGTAGCCGTAAGAGTCTAGAACCATGGTGAGTGCTACGACTAGTGAGATCGG